>JAHHZJ010000420.1:0-34938 GCA_021437245.1 Aegilops speltoides
CGCTCACAGCCGCGGCTGCCGCCACCGCCGCCCAGCGCCTCCGCCCGCGCCGCCTCCGTCCGACGCACGCTCCACGCCGCCGCCCGCCGGCTACTCTCCGCCGCCCAAGCCCGCGGCTCCTCGAGCCGCCGCCCTTCGCCCTCGCCCAGCCGCCCGACCGGCTACTCTCGCCGCCCAAGCCGCGGCTCCTCCGAACCGCCGCCCGTCCGCCCTCGCCCAGCGCGCCCGGATCGCCCGTGGCCTCGCCGGCCTCTGCCCCAGCTCTGCCACCGGCCTCCCCAGCTCCTCCGGCGACCGCGCCCCTCCCTCCGGCCTCCGTCGCGTCCCCACGCCGTCCCTCACCGGGATCCGGCCGGATCCGGTCAGATCCGGCCCGGACCCGCCCGTCTCCGGCCGTCTCCCCCGTCTCCGGCATGTTCTCCGGCGAGATCCGCCTCGCCTCGATATCCGTGCAGAAGGTTGACCGCGAAATTCCACCAAGTCCCGAAGATATTTTGCATAATCATGCCATGTTCATCGCATCATAACTCCATGCATACTGCTCCGTTTCGTGCGTGTAATATGTCAAATTGTTCCCCTCGACGAGTACTTCATTTCATTCCATTGAATCATGTTCATTTGAGTTCATCTTGATGCCGAAATGCTGTTGGAAGAGTGCATGTTCTTTGTTAATCTCTTTTGGCTGTTATAACTTGCTCATTTGTCATTTTTGCCATGATTGATGTGTGCATCCTATGAGGTTGATGTCTAGATGTGTTTTGATCTATACCATGCCATCTTCAGTGGTGCCACCCATGTATTTTTTGAGTTGTGTCTTTGAGTGCATCGAGCTTGTTAAGTAGGGTACTTGTCATTGTTTTGTTTGCACTGATTCTGTTATATTTTGTTGCTATGTTACCTGCTGCTACAAGTCATTTCGTGCATATTCTGGACATGTTCACTAAGGATGAGTTGTTACAAATGTCATGCTCTATCTATTCATGCCCCTGGTTGCATTTATAGCTTGCTGTAGATTGTTCTTATCTTGCTCCGAAGTTGCTAAATGATGTTGCTGTCAGCCTGTTAACATTAAGTTCAATGTTTCCATGGTTGTTGCTAGTGATCCATGCACCCTATGAACTTTCTCTTGCCATGATTTGCTTCACAAACTTGTCTTCTTACTGTTGGTTGCCTTGACTTGCCAGGTATTGCTCTGTGGTGAGCAGTTCAAGCTCACAAACATGCCTACTTATTATTGTTCCTGCCATGTATGAATCTGTAATATAACTTGCCATGTTTACATGGGTGCCATCATATTTTCTGATCCTTTTTGGCTCATGGTCAGTAAGGGACTCTTGTTCTATGCAATTAGTAGATTCATTCCATGCCTTTGTTTGCCATGTTAAGTTCCTGTAACATGTTGTTTGATAGCTCTAAACATTGCAACCTGATGTTATTTTCTACCAAGCCTGAAACTGTTATAATTTGCAATCTTTCCATGTCTTTTTAGCATGTTCTTGTTGTTTCTGGAGGTAGCTCAGTGTTCATGTTTTGTCATGCTTTACCTGTAAATCATGCTCATGCCTTTTGTTTTCATATTGTGGTACTGCAGCATGATGTTTTGATGCTTGCAATATGTCTAGTTGCTGTTTTGGACAGATTGTTGTTATGACGTATAGAGTGTATGTGTTGAACCGTAGCTCCGTTTTGAGTGTGCTCTATATGAAACCTGCTTGTTTTTGCATGTAGTTTCATATTATCATGTTGCATCCTTGTTTTGGTGTGTTTGCTTGATGTTTGTATGCATTTTGCATCAATGCCATGCTTAACTTGTTTTGCTCATATCTTCTAGGCCGTAGCTCCGAATCTAATGAACTTTATATGTAACTTGACTAGAATTTCGTGTAGTTTATCTTGGTGCATCTTAACTTGCTGTTTAACAACTTGAACATAAGGTTTATTCAGTTCTGGACCAATTTCGAAATTTGCATATGAGGACTTACCGGAATTGTTATATGTTGTTTCCGGCCTCATTTAAACTTGCCTTGATGTGTTGTTCTTGTTTGCATCATCTCTTGCCATGAGTATCTTCATGTAGCTTTGTCATGCATCATGCTTGTTGTGCATCATGCCTTGTCCATGTGTGGTGTGTTTACCATGTTGTGTGCTTCTTCTCGATAGTTCCGTTTAGATTGCGATCGTGAGGAGTCTACGCTTGGTTCGTCTTCGTGGCTTCATATTCTTCATGGACTTGTTCTTCTTCCTAGCGGGATTTCAGGCAAGATGACCGCTACCCTGGATCTCACTACTATCATTGCTATGCTAGTTGCTCGTTCTATCGCTATGCTGCGCTACCTATCTTTTGCTCTTCAAGCCTCCCAAATTGCCATGAACCTCTAACCTTTGACACCCTTCCTAGCAAACCATTGTTTGGCTATGTTACCGCTTTGCTCAGCCCCTCTTATAGCGTTGCTAGCTGCAGGTGAAGTTGAAGATTGCTCCGTGGTGGACAGGGTTATGTTGGGATATCACAATATCTCTTATATTATTAATGCATCTATATATTTGGTAAAGGGTGGAAGGCTCGGCCTTATGCAGTGTTTTTTGTCCCTCTTGCCGCCCTAGTTTCCGTCATACGGTGTTATGTTCCCGGATTTTGCGTTCCATCTGTGGTCGGGTGATTTATGGGACCCCTTTATAGTTACGCTTTGAATAAAACTCCTCGGCAAGGCCCAACCTTGGTTTTACCATTTGCCTCACCACCACCTACCTTTCCCTTGGGAGTAAGTAACCCAAGGGTCATCTTTATTTAGCCCCCGGGCTAGTGCTTGTCTAAGTGTTGGTCGAACCGGGCAGGCACGGGGGCCACCTCGGGGCAACTTGAGGCTGGTTTTACTCGTGGGCTGACCTATCCGGTGTTGCCACGAGCGAGATATGTGCAGCTCCTATCGGGATTGTCGATTGCATCGGCGGCTTTCTTGGTCTTGTTTTACCATTATCGAAATGTCTTGTAAGCCGGGATTCGAGAGGCGATCGGGTCTTCTGGAGAAGGAATATCCTTCGTTAATCGCGAGAGCTTATCATGGGCTAAGTTGGGACACCCCTCTGAGTTTAAACTTTCGAGAGCCGTGCCCGCGGTTATGTGGCAGATGGGAATTTGTTAATGTCCGGTTGTAGATAACTTGACACCAGATCCGAATTAAAACACATCAACCATGTGTGTAGCCGTGATGGTCTCTTTTCGGCGGAGTCCGGGAAGTGAACACAGTTTTGGGTTATGTTTGACGTAAGTAGGAGTTCAGGATCACCTCTTGATCATTGCTAGCTTCACGACCGTTCCATTTGCTCTCTTCTCGCTCTTATTTGCGTATGTTAGCTACCATATCATGCTTAGCCGCTGCTGCAACCTCACCACCTTACCCCTTCCTTACCCATTTAGCTTTGCTAGTATTGATACCCATGGTAATGGGATTGCTGAGTCCTCGTGGCTCACGATTACTACAACAACGATTTGCGGTACAGGTTATCACGATGATCATGACGCGAGAGCGATGCTTGCTTGCATTGAGTTCTTCTTCTGCTTCTTCTTCGATCAGGGGATAGGTTCCAGGTCGGCAGCCTGGGCTAGCAGGGTGGATGTCGCTTGAGTTTCTGTTTGTGTTTCATCCGTAGTCGGATGTTGGTCTTATGTATGATGTATTGTTGTATTCATGTGGCATTGTATGCCTCTTGTATGTATCCCCATCTATTATGTAATGTTGATGTAATGATATCCACCTTGCAAAATCGTATCAATATGCGGTTCTATCCTTGGTGGGACCTTCGAGCCTCTTTAGGATAGTATCGCATATTAGGCGTGTTTCCCGCCATGGAGGCCGCGGACTTATCGGCGTTGGGCGAACACGATCCACCTCTTGTGAGGATGGTGTCATCGGACCCTCGAGACTCGTCTCAAATTCTGAGTTCGAACCGCGCCGCGTCCATGCCTACTCGAATCCGATTGGGCATCGGTCATGGAGTTCACCTCCGTGGATATTTTTCAGCTTTTCGCCCTTTGGTGATGTGCTAAACTCGTGAGTCTCTTTCCTTGTCGGGAGATTCTTGGCGAACTATGTCCGCTCGAGTGGGAAGCGGACGACGAAGAAATTCGTTCCCCACCCACCACCCTTAATAGCCCTTTGTCGATGGCGTAACCGGCGTGCTTGACTTCAACTCCGAAGACATCGGCGGTATGGACGGCGAGCGGGAGGATACGGAGAACCACCGCCTATAAGGCGCTGCTGCTCACCTCATCATATGATATATACATGGTGGACACCCCAAAAGCAATGGCGATGAGGCAGCGGAAGATAACCCCTTGGAGAAGCAATCTAGGCACCGGTGTCATAGGCGCCGCTCAAGCCCGCCATAGCAAAAATAACGATACCGATTACAAGATATAACAATCCATATGGTGCCGAAGACGAAAACAATCCTGCCCAGCCAGGCTTCGAGCAGGCCAAGCAAGAGGATGGGCAAGCTAGCCCTAAGGAACATGCAACAGATGGAGAATCAGAAGATGATAATTACATGCCTCTCTCCGAATACGAAGTGAGCCTTGGCGACGAAGAATTCATCGTGCCTGAGGATCTTGTCGAGCAAGAGTGCTTCGAGCGCTGGCTTATAGCCACTACAAAAAGCCTAAAGAAAAAGCAGCAACAGCTTCAAGTTGATCAAGATTTGCTAACTGATAGATGGACCGAGGTCCTGGCTGCCGAGGAATGCGGACTCGAGTGCCCTACCAAAAGTTACCCAAAGTGCAGGTTGCTACATCAACACGAGGAGGAGGCGCTAAAGCCCACACTACCAGCGCATGGTGCGGCTGACCGGCCACCCCGTGGCCGAGACAAAGCGGCACACCAGCCCGAAGTCCAGACCGCACCCCGTTGCCAATCAAACAATAATACTAAGGCCCGGGGCTACACGAAGGACCTACGAGACGTATTGGAAAACAAAGCAGGACAGTCAAGATCGATCTACGGATCACGGGGGCGCACCACAACGCGTGACGATGACCGTCACGTCGGATACAATAAACAAAAGACCAGCCGGACCGAATACAAGCGTGGTCGGCGCGTAACAACGCCGCACCCTAGTGATTCGCGATGAAGTAATGGATCATGAATTCCCGGAAGGGTTTAAACCCGTGAACATTGAATCATCTGATGGTACTACGGACCCAGCGGTATGGCTAGAAGATTTCTTCCTCCATATTCACATGGCCCCGGAGATGACCTGCGCTATCAAGTACCTCCACTAAAACTCAAGGGCGGCTCGGCATTGGCTAAATAGCTTGCCCGGCAAACTCCATCGGGAGTTGGGAGAACCTAGCAGACGCATTCCTTGACAACTTCCAGGGCACTTATGTACGACCACCGGATGCTGATGACTTCAGTCACATAACCCAACAGCCCAGAGAGCCAGCCAGGAAATTTTGGACCTAGTTCCTAACTAAAAAGAACCAAATTGTCGACTGTCCGGATGCCGAGGCCCTAGAGGCCTTTAAGCATAACATCCGCGACGAGTGGCTTGCCCGACATCTCGGCCAAGAAAAGCCAAAGTCCATGGCAGCCCTCACAACACTCATGACCTGCTTTTGTGCGGGCGAGGATAGCTGGTTGGCTCGTAGCAACAACACAGCAAGCAATCCTGGCACATCAAAAGCCAGGGATAGCAACGACAAACCGCGGCGCAACAAACACAAGCGTCACAAAAACGGTGATAGTGCCGAAGACACGGCAGTCAACGCCGGAAGTGGCTCCAAGTCTGGTCGGCGGAAAAAGCTATCCAATAAAAACAATTCAGGCCCGTCCAGTTTGAACCGCATACTCGACCGTCCATGCCAAATTCATGGCACCCCAGAAACACCAGCCAATCATACCAAGAGAGAATCTTTGGGTCTTGGACAAGCCGGCGGTCGGTGCGAAACAAGGGAAGGGTCTCAAAGCAACGATGACGACGAGGGGCCCAGATCACCGAATTCAGGAGGGCAAAAGAAATTTCCCCCGCAAATCAAAATGGTGAACATGATAAACGCCACCCACATTCCCAAGCTGGAACAAACATGCACCCTTAGGGATGTCGACTTAGCGGAGCCAGTCGCCCCACAATATAACCTATGGCCGATTACCTTCGATCGTAAGGATCGCATGTAACCAATACTGTCAAGGCAATCAGCCGCCTTGATCCTTGACCCAATAATCAATGGATTCCACCTCACACGAGTCCTTATGGACGGAGGCAGCAGTCTAAACCTGCTGTACCAAGACATAGCGCACGGGATGGGTATCAATCATTCGATGATCAAGCCCACTAAAACCACCTTTAAAGGTGTCATACCAGGTGTGGATGCCAATTGTACAGGCTCCACCCTGGAGTTAGTCTTCAGATCACCAAACAATTACCGTACCGAAGAGTTTGTCTTCGACATCGTGCCCTTTCACGGTGACTATCAGGCATTGCTCGGACGAACCGCATTTGCTCAGTTCAATGCGGTGCCACATTACGCCTACCGTAAACTCAAGATGCCCTGTCTGCGCGGCGTCATCACAGTTAATGGCAAGGCCTAGCTCCCGGACACCGCTAAAGGAGTCCGAACTACTGCGCGGCAGGATAGCCCGGCTTGTCCAGAGCTTAATTAAAAACACTCCAGCAAAAAGTTAAGACAAGCCACATACCGTGGCTCTACGGCTCTGTGGCGCGAAACCATCTCTTAGATTTTCTTTGCAGGTTCACCTTTGCGTAGGCCAGGACGGATGGCGTGAAGACAGCTCGAGCGCATAAGGGAATCTCTAGATACTCCCTCTACGATTACCCGGCCACACTTCGGATCCGCATACATCTTCCTCCCGCCTGGTATCAGCAGGTTCCGCAGTCATATTTCTTTTCATCGCATTACCTGTACTCATACGCATTGACGTATTATTCAAATACAACATGTGAGTTCATATGATGCTCGTCTGCTATTATTTATTATTAAAACTCTTTTGTTAAAAGTCAGCTGCATACCGCGATATGCCTTAATATGCCGGGGGCTTCATTATACCCATACTACGGCAAAAAAGTCCGAACACCTTCACGGAAGTTCGGCACCCTGAACTTATAGCATTATATGTATCAGCTCTGGATCATGTCTCGGGTCAATAGTTGGGTTTGCCTGGCTCCTATGTTTTGGTACCTTACGTTCCTCTATATCGGCTAAAGTAGCACAGGGAGAACTACTGCGATTGTGTCCCGGTTCTTCCGGATGAGCACCTCAGTAGAGAAAGCCGAAAACTGACTGTCATGATGTAGTGAGAGCTAGTCAGCTGTTCGAGAGGTTGTAAAATCTTTAAGGATTTCTTTCGCATAATGCCATAACCAATGCAGCGTGCGAGGGATCGGCTTTTCTTCCGATCGCGCCTATAGAGCCCTAAATGCGGTCTTCCAAACACCGGGGCTCGCCTACCTTCCTTTTAAATATCCTATGGCTAAGTGAGTGATAAAGCCCTATAGTCGATTATGCAGTTCCTTTGTCTTGAACACCGCCTTCAAGAACCCAAAACTGGGATAAAGAGTGTTCAGGGTTATCCCGAACACCCCCGTACTTACTACGTGGGGGCAGAAGCCGACCACTGGCTAACTCTCAAGATTAGTATATAAAGCGGCCGCACAGGAGGAAAAACTTTCAAACGACAAGCAATAAATGATAGAAATGATCTTGTCCAAACATTACAAAGGACAAACATGACCCTATTCATGGAAAAATAATGTCCTTGGTGCATTGCTCCGCCGCAAGGCGGGCTCCTTCAAGACACCTACATAATACAGCTTGGGCTTCCGGTGTTTCTTTCCATCCGGCGGTCCCTCGGTCATCAGCTTTTCCGCATCCATCTTCCCCCAATGCACTTTTGCGCAGGCAAAGGCCATTCGCGCACCTTCCATGCAGACCGACCGCTTGATGACTTCGAGTCGAGGGAAGGCACTCGCAAGCTGCTTCACGAGCCCGAAGTAACTGCTTGGAATTGGCTCGGCATGGCATAGCCGGATAATCAAATCCTACATGGCTAGCTCGGCCGCCTTATGCAGTTCGACCAACTGTTTCAGTTGATCGAAGAAAGGCACCCCATAATTCGGCACCAGATACTGCATCCAGAAAAGCTTATCCACAGTATTCCTCTCTTCGGCTCGGTAGAATTGGGCGGCATCAGATATGCTATGCGGAAGCTATGCAAATACCCCTGGAGCAAACAAAATTTCAAATCTTAACTTGATTTTCTCCTTTCAAATACCTGCTTTGTATAAAAAAACAAGCCTTACCGGCCGCAATCTTCCTCGCCTCCTGGATTTCCTTCAGGGCACCTTGGGCTTCCCCCCGGGCATCACTTGCGTCTTGGCGAGCCTGGGAGAGTTCGGATTCTTTCCCTCATAAACTCTGCTCCAAGGTCTCGCATTTCTTCATGGCCTCTTGAAGCTCTCGCTCAGCCTCAATAACTCTGGCCTCGTGCTTCTCATGAAGAGCCTGCTCTGCGGCCGCTTTCTTCTCAGCTTCAGCCACAACCTTTTTAAGAGCCTCAATTTCAGCCGTCGCCCCTAGAGCACATTATAAAAATACTTTCACCACGCACACTTATTCATTTGTGCTAAATAAACAAGGTTTTTGTATACCTTGGTTGTCCTCCAGCTGTTTCTGCACCCGGCCAAGTTCTCCTTGGCCCGCTCGGTGTGCCTCGGTTCGGACACTTCCATGCAGCATGAGGCGGCGGCCTTCTGAGCCTTTGCTTATATAAAAGAGTGATAGATGTCATCAAGTGAGTCTCCTGCGAACATAAATTTGATCCTCTGTTCGGTTCTTTCTTTCCTTGAACAATGTACGGGGCTGCTATCTATACCATGGTGAGGAGTCTGGATTAGGGGTGTCGGATAGCGAACTATCACCTTTGGCGGACTCTGGACTATGAAGATACAAGATTGAAGACATCGTCCCATGTTGGATGGGACTTTCCTTGGCATGGAAGGCAAGCTTGCAATACGGATATGTAGATCTCCTACCATTGTAACCGACTACGTGTAACACTAACCCTCTTGGTGCCTATATAAACGGAGGGCTTTAGTCCGTGGGGCGAACAACAATCATACCATAGGCTAGCTTCTAGGGTTTAGCCTCTCGATCTCGTGGTAGATCTACTCTTGTACTACCCATATCATCAATATTAATCAGCGGGAGTAGAGTTTGCCTCCATCGAGAGGGCCCGAACACAGGTAAAAACATCGTGTCCGTTGTCTCTGTTACCATCCACCTAGGCGCAGTTGGGACCCCCTACCGAGATCCGCGGTTTGACTCCGACATTGGTGCTTTCATTGGGAGTTCCTGCGTATGCGTCATCTTTAGGCCGATGGCTCCTCCGATCGTCAAGCGATGTGGTCGAGGTGAGACTTTTCTCCTAGAAAGATCTTCGTATTAGCGGCTTTGCTGCGGGCGATTCGCATGGCCATCTGGAGCGATTAAGCTCGCCCAGGCCATCGAGTCAGTTGGAAGTTTGAACTACGGTGGCGTCGCGGAGACTTGATCTTGACGGGTTGAGCCCTGACCAAGCGCGCCGCCTTGTCACAATGGGCATGATCTAGCTCGTCGTTGAGCGATTGCCACGGAGCGCACTAGTGTCCACTCCGACCCTTAGCTCGGAGCCGACTGCACCAATCGAGGATGGGTGGCTGGACACCACCTCGGGGGCTGCAATCTCTACGGCGATTGAGCCAAACACCATCCCTGTCCTTTGCAAGGCTCGTAACTCCAAGGTGCCGTATTCCTCTCCGGACTCCGAACCTTTCGCGCCCCTGCCAATTGAATCCAATTGGGCGCCGGTCATGGAATTCACCGCCACGGACATCTTTCAGCACTCACCCTTTGGCGACATCCTAAATTCACTAAAGTCTCTATCTTTGTTAGGAGAGCCCTGGCCGGACTATGGTTAGGAAGGTTGGGATGCGGACGACGAAGAAATTCAAAGCCCACCCACCACCCACTTCGTAGCCACTACCGATGATTTAACCGACATGCTCGACTTCGACTCCGAAGACATCGACGGTATGGACGACGATGCAGGAGATGACCAAGAACAAGCGCCTATAGGGCACTGGAAGGCCACCTCGTCATATGACATTTACATGGTGGACATGGGAATGGCGATGGAACAACGGAGGATGACCCCTCCAAGAAACAGCCTAAGCGCCGGCGTCAGCGGTGCCGCTCTAAATCCCGCCACAGCAAGAACGGTGATTTTGGCACGGGAGACAATAACACCCCGGAAAGTGCCGAAGACAACCCCCTCCAGCAGGATTCAGCGCAGGAGGATGGAGAAGCCAGCCCTCATGAGAGAGCGGCAGACAGAGAGGTTGAGGACGATAATTACATGCCTCCCTCCGAAGACGAGGCAAGCCTCGACGATGACGAATTTGTCGTGCCTGAGGATCCCGTCGAACAAGAGCGTTTCAAACACAGGCTTATGGCCACGGCAAGCAGCCTCAAGAAAAAGCACCAACAGCTTAGAGCTGACCAAGACTTGCTAGCCGATAGATGGACTGAAATCCTTGCGGCCGAAGAGTATAAACTCGAACGCCCCTCCAAGAGCTACCCAATACGCAGACTGCTATCCTGATTAGAGGAGGAAGCACCTAAACCTACATCACCAGCGCATGATACAGCCGACCGGCCACCTTGTGGCCGCGATAGAGAGGCCTCTCGGCCCTCCACTTAAGCCGCACCCCGGCGCAGCTCAAAAAATACCAAGGCACGGGAAAATGCGCCAGACCTGCGGGATATACTGGAGGACAAGGCAAGGCAAACAAGTGTAGCGACCCGACTCGATAAGAGTCGAAGTCTCTGTGCTTACCGTGCTAGTCCCTGGATCGACTTGCTAGCACACACAGTACTCGATGAAATAACAGAAATAACACACATCTCTTTATTACATCGATAGTCCAGGAGCAATACATTTATTACAAAATAGGGCCTAGAGCCAATAACAAATACTGCGGAAGCAAAGTAGTAAATGAGTCCAACTCCACGAGCAAGGTTGAGTGTAGAACATCGACCTATCGCACCTTAATCCTCGTCGGATATATACTAGCAACGTGATAAGTTGCAGCCATATAAGTCGATTACATTGAATGTCTTGGCAAGTCACATCATAAGTGTAATGAACCTACTTGTACATGCAATTTGGCTGGTGGAAAGCTCTAAGTTTAATTTTTTGCATAAAGCTAGTTTTTCCTATTAGAAAAGATGTTATTCTCTGCTACACATTTGCATAGGATGAGTTGGCAAACCCAACTCCATCCATTCCCAAGTTTCATTTAAATCCCAACTGTTTAATTAAAGGTGAGGAGATCTCCGGCATTTTCACTACTAGATGCTCAAGATGTAAGTAACGGGGACCTGACTAATCGATTAGGTTGACACTCTGCGGAGGTTGCGCACTTTTCCCCACAAGACTCGACCACCTCCATGATCGGAAGATCGAGACATAGTCTTTGAAAATGTTCCCCTTAACCCACGGATAGGCGGTACACCTACATCATTCTACATCTGCTAGCCCATCCGGAAGAGTCACACTAACTACTCAACTAAGCGAGCCCATATTGGCTTGTGGCTGCACACGTAAGCTTCTAGACATGAGAATCGATTGATCTCTTTGAGCTGGCCGGACGGTCCACTAGTGGTGCACCACCATGGATTTCCCATCGTGCCCCAGCTTGTGCCATCACCATTCCCTCAAGTTTCCGCCCGGGTAGTTCATTAATTAACTTAGGTCCTATTTACTACATTGTCACTCACACTTTACAATGTTCACTCCCCAATCCACGTTTACTTAGCGAAGCAACATAATGTAAAGCGATGGCGACAATGTCATATGGTTCAGACCTACCTCAATGAACTCTTTGGGTGAAAAGCATAGTCATGCGGCATCAATTCCTACCATGCAGTCCTACGCAAAGAACTAAGTGCATAATAAAAACATAGGTAATGAAACATGATCAAGATGTAACTTGCCTTGAATGCTGCTTTGGTTGAATTCTAAAAATGAAAATATTACGCCGCACTCGGGCAATCTATACAAAGGAGATAAACAAACATAAGCAAACATTCAAGAGAACCAAGAAGAACATGCAAAGCAAAAAGTCTCGGAAAAACCAAATGAACAACATCACACTTAACTAGCATGAAAAATATGCTAGGTGCAAAACAACATAGGCCTATGGTTCCGAAAAGTGATGTGAACTATAGTGCGTACTATGCATACTAGTAAAATATTAATGGGCAGATTCTAGTGTGTGAAAATTATTGTGACGAAGGTCCAGGTGATAGGGTTTGGTTACGGTGACAAAGTGCAAAAAGAATCAACGTAATCGGAGCTACGGTTTGGGAGATATGGTCATTTGAAGTTCGAATTCAAATCTGAATAAATTCAAATTTGAATCTGTCAAAAGTTTGCAAAAGGATACCACTGGATAGATCTAAACAATCGAAGAATTTGCGCTGGTTTCATCGAGTTTGGATCTATGGTTAAAAGTTGTGGCTATCACGAAGTTAGGGGACTAATCGCTAATTACAAGGACTAAGCGAGAAAGAAAACTATAAACAAGTCCACAGCCCGCGTGGCGGCTCGTGGCTGGCGAGTGGCGTCCGCTGCGGAGGCTATCTCTGACGACGCTAAATAATAAAAAACGATGGCGGCTAACTAAAGAAAAAGCGATGCTCGGTTTAAATAAAACCGGCCGGTCTAAGAAACCGCGGTTAACGCGTACCTCTTCGCAAAATAAAAAAAACGAACCTAATCTAATCTGGACCGTTCATGGTAGATCGAGCAGGCGAGGTGAAGTGGTGGCTTACGGTGGTGGAGGTGGCGGCGGCGATGTCGGCAACGGTGGCGGCTCGGGTCGAAGCAAGGCTGGCCTGGCGGAGTCGGCGTCGGTGAAAAAAAGCAGGGGAAGTGCGGTGGCGTCGGCGTCGCGAAGGTGGTGGCGTCGTCGTCGGCGGCGTCCGGACGAAGCGAGGCGAGACGGCGGGGCTCGGAGCTCCGGCGAGTCGAGGCGTCGTCGGGCGTCGTCTCCGCGGAGACCTAAGCGAGAAAAAGGTGTCAAACGATGCGCGTTATCGCGATGATCAATTGACAAAAGAAGAGAGCTAGGGTGCCACAGACGGCAAGCAGACGGCGGAGTGGTGCGGCTCGGCGAGATCTGACAGCGGCAACGAGCGGTAAAGCGGCGTGGGAAGATCGGGGACGGCGAGGTGGAAGAGGGTCTTAGCCTTTATATAAGCGAGGAGGCGTCGGGGAGCAGCGGGATAAGCTCTATCCCAGAAGCCCAGCGGCGGTTGCGGGCAGCGGCGAATGCTTATCCGTGCGGTCGCGGGAGGTTGGGAACGACGATGGTGGGGCCCACCGGTCGATGTGGCGGGTGGTAGCGGCGGGGCGGTAGCGGAAGCGGTCGGCAAGCGAAGGCGTCGTGCTGAAAGCTGGCCTTGGGCCAAATGGCGATGGGCTTGGCCGGCACTGGCCTGTATTTGCGGTAGTGGCGTCCTGGGCGAAGCTGGTTTCGGTCGAGGGGTGGTAATGCGTCGTCGTGTTTTTTAAGCAGAACACTAAAGTGGTCATAATTAATTCAAATGAATTAATAAAAACACCACAATAATTTATAAAATAACTATGCAATATTTATAGCCTAATGAACATTAAATTAAGCCTGAGAACATTTTGTAAATATTTCCTAATGCAATTAATGCACTTTTTCTGATAAAATAAATACCAAATAAACTCCAAAACTTCAACTAATATTCAAAATAAAATTTCCCACTCTTTTATATTTTGAGAAGTCATCTTATCCCCTCTCATTTGTTTTTTCTCGAGTGGAAAAATATTATTTGAATATTTTAAAAACTCCAAAATGCAAAGAAATATGATATGCATTGAATGATTCTATTAACATCGAATTTAATAAAATTGGGATGTTACAAACCTACCCCTTAAGATGAATCTAGTCCTCGAGATTGGGTTAACCGACAAAAAGGTGTGGATGGTCTGCACGAGATCTTCTTCTCTTTCCCGGGTAGCTTCCTCCTCGGTGTGGTGACTCCTTTGAACTTTGCGAGAACACGATGATCTTGGTTGAGTGATCCTCTCTGCGATCTCAAGAATCTTAATAGGCTTCTCCTCATAAGTCAGGTCGCTCTCTAACTGAATTGCCTCGAGTGGCCTTGTATCTCTCAAAGGAATATCCGCCATCTCGCATGACACTTCTTGGTGGGAAACATGAAACACATCATGAACTCTGTCAAAGCCTCTGGTAATTCCAAGCGGTATGCAACCTCTCCTCTGCGTTCGAACTCTGTATGGTCCCACAAATCGTGGTGCTAACTTTCCTTTGACTCCAAATCTCTTAATACCTCGAAGTGGAGACACTCGAAGATATGCTCTATCTCCCACTTCATAGATCACTTCCTTGCGTTTAGCATCGGCATAACTTTTACGCCTTGGTGGGCTATCTTAAGTGCATCACGAATCAACTTGACCTTCTCCTCTGAATCCACTGATCAAATCAGGTCCAAACCATTGCGATCTCCAACTCCATTCCACATCAAAGGTGTCCTGCATTTCTGCCATACAATGCCTCGAAAGGGCCATCTGCAAAGCGGCTTGGTAGCTGTTGTTGTCTGAGAACTCTGCGTAGGGTAGGTTATCATCCCAACTAGACCCATAGTCTAGCGCACAAGCTCTCGGCATGTCCTCCGAATCGATTGACTCTCATGCGCCCATCGATCACGTGGATGGAAGGCTATCTTGAACTCTAACTTGGTACCCAAAGTTTCATGCAAGCTGCTTCCAAAACTTTGAGGTAAACTATGTTCCTCTATCGTCTGATGCTCCTCGGAACTCCATGCGGACATACAATCCTGGTCATATATATCTTTGCCGACTTAGCACTTGTATAGGTGGTCTTCCTTTGGAATGAAGTGAGCAACCTTGGTCAAACGATCCACTATCACCCAAATGGAATCATAACTGAGCGGGTCTGGGTAACCCGTGATAAAGTCCATACCAAGTTTATCCCATTTCCAATCAGGTATCGGCAACGGCTGAAGTAAACCTGCTGGTTTCTGATGCTCTGCCTTTACTCTCTGACATACATCACATATTGCCACATACTCGGCAACCTCTCTCTTCATACCGGCCCACCAAAAACTTTCCTTCAAGTCCAAATACATCTTGGTGTTGCCTGGGTATATCGAATATGGTGAGTCATGAGCCTCCTGAAGAATCAACTTCCTGATCTCTGGATCATTGGGTACACAAATCCGTTGCTCAAACCATATGGTTCCATTTTCATCCTCACGGAATCCTTTTGCTTTCCTTTGCTCATCATTTCCTTTATCTCAGCAATACCTTGGTCCAACCACAGGCTTCTCGATTCTTCCCAACAAGGTGGGTGTACCTCGAGTCTTGACAACATAACCTCTTGGAACTATTTCCAAGCTGAAGGTCTCTAAGCTCATCACATAACTCCCGAGGTAAACCTCCTGCTTTGTAAGGGTGTTAACATAACTCTTACGGCTCAAAGCATCCGCCACAACATTGGCTTTTCTGGATGATAATGCAGACTCATGTCATAATCCTTTATAAGTTCCAACCATCTCCTTTGCACGAGATTCAACTCCTTTTGCGTGAAAATGTACTTCAAACTCTTGTGATCCGTGTAAACATCTGCGATTCCCAATAAGATAGTGTCTCCATGTCTTGAGTGCATGCTGTGGCTGCTAACTCCAAGTCATCGTGGCATAGTTCAACTCATGAGGTCGAAGGCGCCGTGAAGCATAAGCTACAACTTTTCCCTCTGCATAAGAACACCTCCAAGTCCACGGCGTGAAGCATCACAATACACACGAAAGTCCTTGTGTCGTCGGGTAGGATTAACACTAGGGCTGTAACCAAGCGTTTCTTCAACTCTTGAAAGCTGGCTTCACATTCTTGATCCAAAGCGAACTTGGTGTCCTTCTTGACAACGTTGTCATGGGCCTTGCAATCTTAGAAATTTTCAATAAATCTCGGTAATATCCTGCAAGTCCAAGGAAGCTGCGAATCTCGCCAAGCTGTGGTGGGTGCATTCCATTACGTGGTGACTCTACCTTGGTAGGGTCCCTTGCAATCCTTCACCGACACAACATGTCCAAGGAATCCGACTTCCTTGAGCCAAAACTCACACTTCTTGAACTTGGCATAAAGTTGATGTTCTCTGAGCTTCTCCAAAACCAAGCGCGAGATGTTAGCGTGTTCCTCCTCATTCTTGGAGAAAACCAATATGTCATCAATGAATACCACAGCGAACTTATCCAAGAACTCCATGAACACCTTGTTCATCATGCTCATAAAATAGGCGGGGGCATTAGTCAAACCAAAGGACATGTTGTATACTCATAAAGCCCATACCTTGTGGTAAAAGCTGTCTTGGGTATATCCTTCTCACGGATCTTCAATTGGTGATAACCCGATCGAAGATCGATCTTGGAAAACACTAGCTCCTTCTAGCTGGTCAAACAAGTCATTGATCATCGGTAGGGGATCTTGATGGTCACCTCGTTCAAAAGCGGTAATCCACACATCCTCAAGGTTCCATCCTTCTTCTCTACTAAAATCTTGGGGCTCCCCAAGGTGATGAACTTGGGCGAATATACCCTTTCTCTAGCAACTCCTTAATCTGTTTCTTGACTTCCTCCAAATCATTAGCGGGCATCCGTCGGCCTCTTGGAGATAGGTCCTGCAGGCGACAACTCAATCAAAACTCAATCTCCCGATCTGGCGGCATACACAGTAACTCCTCGGAAATACATCGGGATAATCCTTCCTGCTGGTACTTCTTCTGGACAACTCCGTAAGAGAGTTCACAGAGTCCTCTTAGGCTTAAGCACGGATACATACTACTTGCTCATTTGTCATTTTTGCCATGATTGATGTGTGCATCCTATGAGGTTGATGTCTAGATGTGTTTGATCTATACCATGCCATCTTCACGTGGTGCCACCCATGTATTTTTTTGAGTTGTGTGCTGAGTGCATCGAGCTTGTTAAGTAGGGTACTTGCTGTTGCTGTTTGCCTGACAGATTCTGTTATATTTTGTTGCTATGTTACCTGCTGCTACAAGTCATTTCGTGCATATTCTGGACATGTTCACTAAGGATGAGTTGTTACAAATGTCATGCTCTATCTATTCATGCTTAGTTGCATTTATAGCTTGCTGTAGATTGTTCTTATCTTGTCAGAAGTTGCTAAATGATGTTCTTTGTCACTGTTAACATTAAGTTCAATGTTTCCATGGTTGTTGCTAGTGATCCATGCACCCTATGAACTTTCTCTTGCCATGATTTGCTTCACAAACTTGTCTTCTTACTGTTGGTTGCCTTGACTTGCGGAGTATTGCTCTGTGGTGAGCAGTTCAAGCTCTAAACATGCCTACTTATTATTATTTCACCATGTATGAATCGTAATATAACTTGCCATGTTTACATGGGTGCCATCATATTTTCGATCCTTTTTGGCTCATAATTGATCAGGGACTCTTGTTCTATGCAATTAGTAGATTCATTCCATGCCTTTGTTTGCCATGTTAAGTTCCTGTAACATGTTGTTTGATAGCTCTAAACATTGCAACCTGATGTTATTTTCTACCAAGCCTGAAACTGTTATAATTTGCAATCTTTCCATGTCTTTTTAGCATGTTCTTGTTGTTTCTGGAGGTAGCTCAGTGTTCATGTTTTTGTGCTTTTACCTGTAAATCATGCTCATGCCTTTTGTTTTTCATATTGTGTCTTGCAGCATGATGTTTTGATGCTTGCAATATGTCTAGTTGCTGTTTTAGACAGATTGTTGTTATAGCCATATAAGTGTATGTGTTGAACCGTAGCTCCGTTTTGAGTGTGCTCTATATGAAACCTGCTTGTTTTGCATGTAGTTTCATATTATCATATTACATCCTTGTTTTGGTGTGTTTGCTTGATGTTTGTATGCATTTTGCATCAATGCCATGCTTAACTTGTTTTGCTCATATCTTCTAGGCACGTAGCTCGAATCTAATGAACTTTATATAACTTGACTAGAATTTCGTGTGGTTTATCTTGGTGCATCTTAACTTGCTGTTTAACAACTTGAACATAAGGTTTATTCAGTTCTGGACCAATTTCGAAATTTGCATATGAGGACTTCGGAATTGTTATATGTTGTTTCGGCCTCATTTAAACTTGCCTTGATGTGTTGTTCTTGTTTGCATCATCTCTTGCCATGAGTATCTTCATGTAGCTTTGTCATGCATCATGCTTGTTGTGCATCATGCCTTGTCCATGTGTGGTGTGTTTACCATGTTGTGTGCTTCTTCTCGATAGTTCCGTTTAGATTGCGATCGTGAGAGTCTCACGCTTGGATCTTAGTGGCTTCATATTCTTCATGGACTTGTTCTTCTTCCTAAGCGGGATTTGAAGATGACCGCTACTACGGATCTCACTACTATCATTGCTATGCTAGTTGCTCGTTCTGCTCGCTATCTTCGCTACCTATCTTTTGCTCTTCAAGCCTCCCAAATTGCCATGAACCTCTAACCTTTGACACCCTTCCTAGCAAACCATTGTTTGGCTATGTTACCGCTTTGCTCAGCCCCTCTTATAAGCGTTGCTAGCTGCGGTGAAGTTGAAGAGTTGCTCCGTGGTGGGCGGGGTTATGTTGGGATATCACAATATCTCTTATATTATTAATGCATCTATATATTTGGTAAAGGGTGGAAGCTCGGCCTTATAGGTGTTTTGTTCCTCTTGCCGCCCTAGTTTCCGTCATACCGGTGTTATGTTCGGTTTTTGCGTTCCACTCGCGGTCGGGTGATTATAGGACCCCTTTATAGTTACGCTTTGAATAAAACTCCTCCGCAAGGCCCAACCTTGGTTTTACCATTGCCTCACCACCACCTACCTTTCCCTTGGGAGTAGTGTTAAGGGTCATCTTTATTAGCCCCAGACTAGTGCTTGTCTAAGTGTTGGTCGAACGGGCAGACTGCGGGGGCCACCTCGAGCAACTTGAGGCTGGTTTTTACTGGCTGACCTATCCGGTGTTACGAGCGAGATATGTGCAGCTCTCGGGATTAATCGATTGCATCGGGCGGCTTCTTGGTCTTGTTTTACCATTATCGAAATGTCTTGTAAGCCGGATTCGAGGCGGTCGGGTCTTCTGGGAAGGAATATCATAGATTGTCGCGAGAGCTTATCATGGGCTAAGTTGGGACACCCCTCTGAGTTTAAACTTTTCGAGCCGTGCCCATGGTTATGTGAGATAGAATTTGTTAATGTCGGTTGTAGATAACTTGACACGAGATCGAATTAAAACACATCAACCATGTGTGTAGCCGTGATGGTCTCTTTTGGTAGTCGGGAAGTGAACACAGTTTTGGAGTTATGTTTGGCGTAAGTAGGAGTTCGAGGATCACCTCTTGATCATTGCTAGCTTCTGACCGTTCATTTGCTCTCTTCTCGCTCTTATTTGCGTATGTTAGCTACCATATCATGCTTAGCAGCTGCTGCAACCTCACCACCTTACCCTTCCTTACCCATTTAGCTTTGCTAGTATTGATACCCATGGTAATGGGATTCTTTGATCCTCGTGGCTCCTGATTACTACAACAAGTTCTTGGTACAGGTTATCGATGATCATGGCCTGAGCGATCTTGCTTGCATTGAGTTCTTCTTACCTTCTTCTTGATCGGGGATAGGTTCGAATTCGACAGCCTGGGCTAGCGAGTGGATGTAACGAGTTTACGTTTGTGTTTCATCCGTAGTCGGATGTTGGTCTTATGTATGATGTATTGTTGTATTCATGTGGCATTGTATGCCTCTTGTATGTATCCCATCTATTATGTAATGTTGATGTAATGATATCCACCTTGCAAAATCGTATCAATATCGGTTCTATCCTTGGTGGGACCTTGAGCCTCTTTAGGATAGTATCGCATATTGGCGTGTTTCCCGCCATGGAGGCGCGGACTTATCGGCGTTGGGCGAACTCGATCCCACCTCTTGTGAGGATGGTGTCGCGGACCCTCGGACTCGTCTCAAATTCTGAGTTCGAACGCGCCGCGTCCATGCCTGCTCCAATCCGATTGGGCGTCGGTCATGGAGTTCACCTCGTGGATATTTTTCAGCACTCGCCCTTTGGTGATGTGCTAAACTCGATGAGTCTCTTTCCTTGTCGGGAGATTCTTGGCGAACTATGTCAAGCTCGAGTGGGAAGCGGACGACGAAAATTCGTTCCCCACCCACCACCCTTAATAGCCCTTTATCGATGGCGTAACGGCGTGTGACTTCAACTCCGAAGACATCGGCGGTATGGACGGACAGCGCGGAGGATACGCGAGAACCACCGCCTATAAGTATTTGCTGCTCACCTCATCATATGATATATACATGGTGGACACCCCAAAAGCAATGGCGATGAGGCAGGAAGATAACCCCTTGGAGAAGCAATCTAGGCACCGGTGTCATAGGCGCCGCTCCAAGCCCCGCCATAGCAAAAATAACGATACCAGTACAAGATATAACAATCCATATGGTGCCGAAGACGAAAACAATCCTGCCCAGCCAGGCTTCGAGCAGGCCAAGCAAGAGGATGGGCAAGCTAGCCCTAAGGAACATGCAACAGATGGAGAATCAGAAGATGATAATTACATGCCTCTCTCCGAATACGAAGTGAGCCTTGGCGACGAAGAATTCATCGTGCTGAGGATCTTGTCGAGCAAGAGTGCTTGACTGGCCTTATAGCCACTACAAAAGCCTAAAGCGACCAGCAACTTCAAGTTGATCAAGATTTGCTAGCGATAGATGGACCGAGGTCACGGCTCGAGAATGGGACTCGAGTGCCCTACCAAAAGTTACCCAAAGTGCGAGGTTGCTACATCAACACGAGGCGCTAAAGCCCACACTACCCGGCGCATGAGTGCGGTGACCAGCCACCCGTGGCGAACAGCGGCACGGCCCGAAGTCAGGCCGCACCCGTTGCCAATCAAACAATAATAAGGCCGGGGCTACGAAGGACCTACAGGCGTATTGGAAAACAAAGCGGACAGTCAATCGATCTCACGGATCGCGGGGGCGCACACCGGCGTGGCGATGACCGTCACGTCGGATACAATAAACAAAAAGACCAGCGGACCCGAATACAAGCGTGGTCGGCAATGACGCCGCACCCTAGTGATTCAGCGATGAAGTAATGGATCATGAATTCCCGGAAGGGTTTAAACCCGTGAACATTGAATCATCGATGGTACTCGGACCCAGCGGTATGGCTAGAAGATTTCTTCCTCCATATTCACATGGCCCGCGGAGATGACCTACCGCTATCAAGTACCTCCACTAAAACTCAAGGGCGGCTCGGCATTGGCTAAATAACTAGGCAAACTCCATCGGAGTTAGGAGAACTGGCGAGCGCATTCCTTGACAACTTCGGGGCACTTATATGCGACCACCGGATCGCTGATGACCGGTCACATAACCTTGACCGGAAGGCGACGGGAAATTTTGGACCTAGTTCTAACTAAAAGAACCAAATTGTCGTTGTCCGGATCTGAGGCCCTAGAGGCCTTTAAGCATAACATCATGACAGGTGGCTTGCGACATCTCGGCCAAAAAGCCAAAGTCCATGGCAGCCCTCACAACACTCATGACACTGCTTTTGTGCGGGCGAGGATAGCTGGTTGGCTCGTAGCAACAACCAGACAAGCAATCTGGCACATCAAAAGCCAGGGATAGCAACGACAACCATGGTATAACAAACACAAGCGTCACAAAAGCGGTGATAGTGCGAACCACAGCGGTCAGCAGGAAGTGGCTCAAGTCGGTCGTGGAAAAAGCTATCAATAAAAACAATTGGCCCGTCCGGTTTGAACCGCATACTCGACCGTCCATGCCAAATTCATGGCACCCGAAACACCACCAATCATACCAAGAGAATCTTTGGGTCTTGAGACAAGCGGCGGTCGGTGCGAAACAAGGGAAGGGTCTCAAAGCAGCGATGGCGACGAGGGCCGGATCACCGAATTCGGGAGGCGAAAAATTTCCCCGCAAATCAAAATGGTGAACATGATCGCATACCCACATTCCCAAATGGAACAAACATGCACCCTTAGGGATGTCGACTTAAGCGGGCGATGCGCCCCAATATAACCTATGGCCGATTACCTTGATCGTAAGGATCGCTGTATGTCCAGGGGCAATCAGCCGGCGATCCTTGACCCAATAATCAATGGATTCCACCTCACACGAGTCCTTGGGCGGAGCGATCTAAACCTGCTGTACCAAGACATAAGCGCCGCAGGATGGGTATCAATCATTCGATGATCAAGCCCACTAAAACCACCTTTAAAGGTGTCATACCAGTGTGGATGCCAATTGTGGGCTCCACCACAGGTTAGTCTTGAGATCACCAAACAATTACCGTCGAAGAGTTTGTCTTGACGCCATTGCCCTTTCACGGTGACTATCGGGCATTGCTTTCGGACGAACCGCATTTGCTCGTTCAATGCGGTGCCACACGCCATACTAATAAACTCAAGATGCCTGTCTGCGCGGCGTCATCACGATTAATGCAGGCCTAGCTCCGGACACCGCTAAAGGAGTCGAACTCTCTGTGGCGAGATAGCCGGCTTGTCGAGCTTAATTAAAACACTCCAGCAAAAAGTTAAGACAAGCCACATCTGGTTGGCTCTCATTTCTGGCGAAACCATCTCTTAGATTTTCTTTGCAGGTTCACCTTTGCGTAGGCAGGGCGGATGGCGTGAAAGGCGGCTCGGCGCATAAAGGAATCTCTAGATACTCCCTCTCACGATTACGGCCACACCCGGATCCGCCATCTTCCTCCCTTTGGTATCGGCCAGTTCGCAGATCATATTTCTTTTCGCCATTACCATACTCATACGCATTGGCGTATTATTCAAATACAACATGTGAGTTCATATGATGCTCGTGCGCTATTATTTATTATTAAAACTCTTTTTGTTAAATCAGCTGCATACCGCGATATGCCTTAATATGCGGGGGCTTCATTATACCCATACTACGGCAAAAAGTCGAACACCTTCACGGAGTTCGGCACCCCAACTTATAGCATTATATGTATCAGCTCTGGATCATGTCTCGGGTCAATAGTTGGGTTTACTGGCTCCTATGTTTTGGTACCTTCGTTCCTCTATATCGGCTAAAGTAGCAGGGGAGAACTCTGCGATTGTGTCGGTTCTTCGGATAGGCACCTCGATGAAAGCGAAAACGATATCATGATGTAGTGAGAGCTAGTCGGCTATTAGAGGTTGTAAAATCTTTAGAGATTTCTTTAGCATAATGCCATAACCAATGCGGCGTCACGAGGATCGGCTTTTCTTCGATCGAGCGCCTATAGCCCCTAAATGCGGTCTTCCAAACACCGAGGGCTGCGCCTACCTTCCTTTTAAATATCCTATGGCTAAGTGAGGTGATAAAGCCCTATAGTCGATTATGCAGTTCCTTTGTCTGAACGCCTTCAAGAACCAAAAGCTGGGATAAAGAGTGTTGGGGTTATCCGAACCCGTGCTTACTACGTGAGGCGGCCGACCAGCAGCTAACTCTCAAGATTAGTATATAGCGGCATACGGGGAGGAAAAACTTTCAAGCGACAAGCAATAAATGATAGAAATGATCTTGTCCAACATTACAAAGGACAAACATGACCCTATTCATGGAAAAATAATGTCCTTGGTGCATTGCTCCGCGCAGTAACTCCTTTCAAGACACCTACATAATACAGCTTGGGCTTCGGTGTTTCTTTCCATCCGGCGATCCCTCGGTCATCACTTTTCATCCATCTTCCCCAATGCACTTTTTGAGGCAAAGGCCATTAGCGCACCTTCCATGCGGGCCAGGCAGTGATGACTTGAGTCGAGGAAGGCACTCATAGCTGCTTCCACGAGCCGAAGTAAGCTTGCTTGGAATTGGCTCGGCATGGCATAGCGGATAATCAAATCCTACATGGCTAGCTCGGCCGCCTTATCGATTCGACCAATTTTGATTGATCGGCACCCATAATTGGCACGAATCATCGAAAAGCTTATCGATATTCTCTCTTATTTCTCGGTAGAATTAAGTGGCATCGGATATGCTATCTGGAAGCTATGCAAATACCCTGGAGCAAACAAAATTTCAAATCTTAACTTGATTTTCTCCTTTCAAATACACCTTTGTATAAAAAACAAGCCTTAGGCGCAATCTTCCTCGCCTCTGGATTTCCTTGGGCACCTTGGGCTTCCCGGGCATCACTTGCGTCTTGGCGAGCACAGGAGAGTTGGATTCTTTCCCTCATAAACTCTGCTCCAAGGTCTCGCATTTCTTCATAGCCTCTTGAAGCTCTCGCTCCAGCTCAACCTTTCTGGCCTCGTGCTTCTCATGAAGAGCCTGCTCTGCGGCGCTTTTCTCGACTTGACCACAACCTTTTAAGAGCCTCAATTTCAGCCGTCGCCCTAGAGCACATTATAAAAATACTTTCTACACACTTATTCATTTGTGCTAAATAAACAAGGTTTTTGTATACCTTGGTTGTCCTCAGCTGTTTACACCGGCCAAGTTCTCCTTGGCCCGCTCGGTGTGCCTCGGTTCGGACACTTCCGCAGCATGAGGCGCGGCGCTTCTGAGCCTTTGCTTATATAAGAGTGATAGATGTCATCAAGTGAGTCTGCGAACATAAATTTGATCCTATTGGTTCTTTCTTTCCTTGAACAATGTACGAGGCTGCTATCTATACCATGGTGAGTCTGGATTGGGGTGTCAGGATAGCGAACTATCACCTTTGGCGGACTCTGGACTATGAAGATACAAGATTGAAGACATCGTCCCATGTTGGGATGGGACTTTCCTTGGCATGGAAGGCAAGCTTGCAATCGGATATGTAGATCTCCTACCATTGTAACCGACTCGTGTAACACTAACCCTCTTGGTGCCTATATAAAACGGAGGGCTTTAGTCCGTGGGGCGAACAACAATCATACCATAGGCTAGCTTCTAGGGTTTAGCCTCTCTGATCTCGTGGTAGATCTACTCTTGCTACCCATATCATCAATATTAATCAAGCGGGAGTAGAGTTTTGCCTCCATCGAGAGGGCGAACACGGTAAAAACATCGTGTCCGTTGTCTCTGTTACCATCCACCTAGGCATGCAGTTAGGGACCCCCTACCGAGATCCGCCGGTTTGACTCCGACATTGGTGCTTTCATTGGGAGTTCCTGCGTATGCGTCATCTTTAGGCCGATGGCTCTCCGTCGTCAATCGCTCGATGTGGTCGAGTGAACTTTTCTCCTAGAAAGATCTTCGTATTCGGCTTTGCTGCGGGCGATTCGCATGCCATGGAAGCAGTTAAGCTTCGCCCACAGCCATCGAGTCGGTTGGAAGTTTGAACTACAGGTGGCGTCGCGGAGACTTGATCTTGACGGGTTGAGCCAGCCAAGCGCGCCGCCTTTGTCACAATGGGCATGATCTGGCTCGTCGTTGAGCGATTACGGAGGCGCACTAGTGTCCCTCCGACCCTTAGCTCGGGCCAGCTTGCTGTCGAGGATGGTGGTGGACACCACCTCGGGGCTGCAATCTCTGGCGATTGAGCCAAACACCATCCTGTCCTTTGCAAGGCTTCGTAACTCCAAGGTGCCGTATTCCTCTCCGGACTCGAACCTTTGCGCCCTACCAATTGAATCAATTGAGGCGCGGTCATAAATTCACCGCCACGGACATCTTCGGCACTCACCCTTTGGCGACATCCTAAATTCACTAAAGTCTCTATCTTTGTTAGGAGAGCCTGGCGGACTATGGTTAGGAAGGTTGGGATGCAGACGACGAAAATTCAAACCCACCCACCCCACTTCGTAGCCACTCTGATGATTTAACCGACATGCTCGACCCGACTCGAAGACATCGGCGGTATGGGCGACGATGCAGATGACCAAGAACAAAGCCTATAGAGACGCTGGAAGGCCACCTCGTCATATGACATTTACATGGTGGACATGGGAATGGCGATGGAACAACGGAGATGACCCCTCCAGAAACAGCCTAAGCGGCGTCGGCCAGTGCGCTCTAAATCCGCCCGCAGCAAACGGTGATTTTGGCACGGAGACAATAACACCCGGAAAGTGCGAAGAACCCCCCTCAGCGAGTTCAGCGCGGAGGATGGAAGCCAGCCCTCATGAGAAGGCGTGACGAGAGAGGTTGAGGGCGATAATTACATGCCTCCCTCCGAAGGCGAGGCAAGCCTCGGCGATGGGAATTTAATAGTGCTGAGGATCGTCGAAAAAGGCGTTTCAAACAGGGCTTATGGCCCACGACAAGCAGCCTCAGAAAAAGCACCAACAGCTTAGAGTGACCAAGACTTGCTAGCCGATAGATGGACGAAATCCTTGCGGTAGAAGAGTATAAACTCGAGCGCCCCTCCAAGAGCTACCTGTCATGATGCTATCACGATTAGAGGAGGAAGCACCTAAACCTACATCACGGCGCGTAATCTGTTGAGCAGCCACAGCTGCTGGCGCGATAGAGCCTCTCGGCCCTCCATAAGCCGCACAGCGCAGCTCAAAAAATACCAAGGCGCGGAAAATCGCGGACCTGCGGGATATCTGGAGGACAAGGCAAAGCAAACAAGTGTAGCGACCCGACTCGATAAAAGTCGAAGTCTCTGTGCTTACCGTGCTAGTCCACGGATCGACTTGCTAGCACGATTACTCGATGAAATAACGAAATAACACACATCTCTTTATTACATCGATAGTCCGGGAACAATACATTTATTACAAAATAGGGCCTAGAGCCAATAACAAATCTCTGCGAAGCAAAGTAGTAAATGAGTCCAACTCCACGAGCAAGGTTGAGTGTAGAACATCGACCTATCGCACCTTAATCCTCGTCGGATATACGCAGCGTGATAAGTTGCAGCCATATAAATTACATTGAATGTCTGGCAAGTCACATCATAAGTGTAATGAACCTACTTGTACATGCAATTTGGCTGGTGGAAAGCTCTAAGTTTAATTTTTGCATAAAGCTAGTTTTCCTATTAGAAAGATGTTATTCTCTGCTACACATTTGCATAGGATGAGTTGGCAAACCCAACTCCGTCCATTCCCAAGTTTCATTTAAATCCCAATGTTTAATTAAAGGTGAGGAGATCTCCGGCATTTTCACCACTAGATGCTCAAGATGTAAAGTAGCAGGGACCGAACTAATCGATTAGGTTGACACTCTGCGAGGTTGCACTTTTCCCACAAGACTCGACCACCTCCATGATCGGAAGATCGAGACATAGTCTTTGAAAATGTTCCCCTTAACCCGGATAGGCGGTACACCTACATCATTCTACATCGCTAGCCCATCCGGAAGAGTCACACTAACTACTCAACTAAGCGAGGCCCATATTGGCTTGTGGCTGCTGCGTAAGCTTCTAGACATGAGAATCGATTGATCTCTTTGAGCTGGCGGACGGTCCACTAGTGGTGCACCACCATGGATTTCCCATCGTGCCCCCCATGTGCCATCACCATTCCCTCAAGTTTCCGCCCGGGTAGTTCATTAATTAACTTAGGTCCTATTTACTACATTTCACTCACACTTTACAATGTTCACTCCCCAATCCCGCGTTTACTTAGCGACAACATAATGTAAAGCGATGGCGACAATGTCATATGGTTCAGACCTACCTCAATGAACTCTTTGGGTGAAAAGCATAGTCATCGGCATCAATTCCTACCATGCAGTCCTACATGAAGAACTAAGTGCATAATAAAAACATAGGTAATGAAACATGATCAAGATGTAACTTGCCTTGAATGCTTTGGTTGAATTCTAAAGGCTGAAAATATTCTTAGCCGCTCCGGGCAATCTATACAAAGGAGATAAACAAACATAAGCAAACATTCAAGAGAACCAAGAAGAACATGCAAAGCAAAGTCTCGGAAAAACCAAATGAACAACATCACTTAACTAGCATGAAAAATATGCTGGGTGCAAAACAACATAGGCCTATGGTTCGAAAGTGATGTGAACTATAGTCGTACTATGCATACTAGTAAAATATTAATGGGCAGATTCTAGTGTGTGAAAATTATTGTGACAAGGTCCGGTGATAGGGTTTGGTTACGGTGACAAAGTGCAAAAGAATCAGCGTAATCAGACTACGGTTTGGGAGATATGGTCATTTGAAGTTCGAATTCAAATCTGAATAAATTCTAATTTGAATCTGTCAAAAGTTTGCAAAAGGATACCACTGGATAGATCTAAACAATCTGAAGAATTTGCGCTGGTTTCATCGAGTTTGGATCTATGGTTAAAAGTTGTGGCTATCACGAAGTTAGGGACTAATCTGCTATTTACAAGGACTAAGCAGAGAAAAACTATGCAAACAAGTCCACAGCCCGCGTGGCGGCTCGTGGCTGGCAGTAGCGTCCTCTCGGAGGCTATCTGACGACGCTAAATAATAAAAAACGATGGCGGCTACTAACTAAAGAAAAAGCCGATCTCGGTTTAAATAAAACGGCGGTCTAAAAACCGCGGTTAACGCGTACCTCTTAGCAAAATAAAAAAACAGAACCTAGTCTAATCTGGACCGTTCATGGTAGATCGAGCAGGCGAGGTGAAGTGGTGGCTTCACGATGGTGGAGGTGGCGGCGGCGATGCCGGCAGCGGCGGCGGCTCGGGTCGAAGCAGTATTCTGGCCAGATCCGGCGTCAGTGAAAGAAACGAAGGTCTGGTAGCGTCGAATCGTCGCGAAGTGGTGGCGTCGTCGTCAGCGGCGTCGGGCAAGCGAAGCGAAGACGGCGGGGCTGGGCTCCGGCGAGTCGAAGCGTCGAAGCGTCGTCTCCGGCGAGACCTAAGCGAAAAAATATGTCAAACGATCGCGCGTTATCGCGATGATCAATTGACAAAGAAGAAGGCTAGGGGTGCCACGAACGGCGGCGGCAAGGTGGTGCGCTCGGCGAATCACGAGCAGCGGCGGCAATGGTAAAGGCGGCGTGGGAAGATGCGGGGCAGCGAGGTGGAAGGGGTCTTAGCCTTTATATAGGCGAGGCGTCGGGGAACAGCGGGATAAGCTCTATCCCAAAGGCGGCGATTCTTGAGCCTTGCGAATGCTTATCCGTCGGATCGGGAAGTTGGGAGCGGCGATGGGCGGGGCCACCGTCGTGTGGCGGGGTGGTAGCGGCCAGTGAGCGGAAGGTGGAGGCGTCGTGGCTGAGGAGCTTAGGCCAAATGGCGATCAGGCTGGGCTAACTGGCTGTGGCGGTGTGGCGATCCCAGGCGGCTGGTTTGGTCGAGGCGGAGGAATGTCGTCGCGTGTTTTTTAAGCGAGAACACTAAAGTGGTCATAATTAATTCAAATGAATTAATAAAAACACCACAATAATTTATAAAATAACTATGCAATATTTATAGCCTAATGAACATTAAATTAAGCCACAGAACATTTTGTAAATATTTCCTAATGCAATTAATGCACTTTTTGCGATAAAATAAATACCAAATAAACTCCAAAACTTCAACTAATATTCAAAATAAAATTTCCCACTCTTTTATATTTTGAGGAAGTCATCTTATCCTCTCATTTGTTTTCAGTGGAAAAATATTATTTGAATATTTTAAAAACTCCAAAATGCAAAGAAATATGATATGCATTGAATGATTCTATTAACATCGAATTTAATAAAATTGGGATGTTACAAACCTACCCCTTAAGGTGAATCTAGTCCTCGAGATTGGGTTAACCAGACAAAAGGTGTGGATGGTCTGCTGAGATCTTCTTCTCTTTCCCGGTAGCTTCCTCCTCGGTGTGGTGACTCCACTTGAACTTTGAGAACGATGATCTTGGTTAGTGATCCTCTCTGATCTCAAGAATCTTAATAGGCTTCTCCTCATAAGTCAGGTCGCTCTCTAACTGAATTGCCTCGAGTAGCCTGTATCTCTCAAAGGAATATCCGCCATCTCTGCATGACACTTCTTAATTTGGGAAACATGAAACACATCATGAACTCTGTCAAAGCCTCGGTAATTCCAAGCTGGTATGCAACCTCTCCTCTGCGTTCGAACTCTGTATGGTCCCACATCGTGGTGCTAACTTTCCTTTGACTCCAAATCTCTTAATACCTCGGAGTGGAGACACTTTCGAAGATATGCTCTATCTCCCACTTCATAGATCACTTCCTTGCGTTTAGCATCGGCATAACTTTGCCTTGGTGGGCTATCTTAAGTGCATCACGAATCAACTTGACCTTCTCCTCTGAATCTGATCAAATCAGGTCCAAACCATTGCGATCTCCAACTCCATTCCACATCAAAGGTGTCACGCATTTCTGCCATACAATGCCTCGAAAGGGGCCATCTGCAAGCGGCTTGGTAGGCTTGTTGTCTGAGAACTTCTGCGTAGGGTAGGTTATCATCCCAACTAGACCCATAGTCCGCTAGCTCTCAGCATGTCCTCGAATCGATTGACTCTCATGCGCCCATCGATCACGTGGATGGAAGGCATCTTGAACTCTAACACAGTACCCAAAGTTTCATGCAAGCCATTCCAAAACTTTGAGGTAAACTATGTTCCTCTATCGTCTGATGCTCCTCGGAACTCCATGCGGACATACAATCCTGGTCATATATATCTTTGCCCGCACTTGTTGTATAGGTGGTCTTCCTTTGGAATAAGTGAGCAACCTTAGTCAACGATCCACTATCACCCAAATGGAATCATAACTTTGAGCGGGTCTGGGTAACCCGTGATAAAGTCCATACCAAGTTTATCCATTTCCAATCAGGTATCGACAGCGGCTGAAGTAAACTGCTGGTTTACGATGCTCTGCCTTTACTCTCGACATACATCACATATTGCCACATACTCGGCAACCTCTCTCTTCATACAGCCCACCAAACTTTCCTTCAAGTCCAAATACATCTTGGTGTTGCACAGGTATATTCGAATATGGTGAGTCATGAGCCTCTGAAGAATCAACTTCACGATCTACGGATCATTGGGTACACAAATCCGTTGCTCAAACCATATGGTTCCATTTTCATCCTCACGGAATCCTTTTGCTTTCCTTTGCTCATCATTTCCTTTATCTCAGCAATACCTTGGTCCAACCACGGGCTTCTCGATTCTTCCCAACAAGGTGGGTGTACCTCGAGTCTTGACAACATAACCTCTTGGAACTATTTCCAGCTGAAGGTCTCTAAGCTCATCACATAACTCCCGAGGTAAACCTCCTGTTTGTAAGGGTGTTAACATAACTCTTACGGCTCAAGCATCACCACAACATTGGCTTTTCACGGATGATAATGCGAGACTCATGTCATAATCCTTTATAAGTTCCAACCATCTCCTTTGAGATTCAACTCCTTTTAGTGAAAATGTACTTCAAACTCTTGTGATCCGTGTAAACATCTGCGATTCCCAATAAGATAGTGTCTCCATGTCTTGAGTGCATGCTGGCTGCTAACTCCAAGTCATCGTGGCATAGTTCAACTCATGAGGTCGAAGCGTAGTGAAGCATAAGCTACAACTTTTCCCTCTGCATAAGAACACCTCCAAGTCCACGGCGTGAAGCATCACAATACACACGAAAGTCCTTGTGTCGTCGGTAGGATTAACACTAGGGCTGTAACAAGCGTTTCTTCAACTCTTGGCGGCTTCATTCTTGATCCAAGAACTTGGTGTCCTTCTTGACAACGTTGTCATGGGCCTTGCAATCTTAGAAATTTTCAATAAATCTCGGTAATATCCTGCAAGTCCAAGAAGCTGCGAATCTAGCCAAGCTGTGGTGGGTGCATTCCATTCTGTGGTGACTCTACCTTGGTAGGGTCCTTGCAATCCTTCACGACACAACATGTCCAAGGAATCCGACTTCCTTGAGCCAAAACTCACTTCTTGAACTTGGCATAAAGTTGATGTTCTCTGAGCTTCTCCAAAACCAAGCGCAGATGTTGGTGATGTTCCTCCTCATTTTTGGAGAAAACCAATATGTCATCAATGCCACAGCGAACTTATCCAAGAACTCCATGAACACCTTGTTCATCATGCTCATAAAATAAGCGGGGCATTAGTCAAACCAAAGGACATGTTGTATACTCATAAAGCCCATACCTTGTGGTAAAAATGTCTTGGGTATATCCTTCTCACGGATCTTCAATTGGTGATAACCCGATCGAAGATCGATCTTGGAAAACACTAGCTCCTTCTAGCTGGTCGAACAAGTCATTGATCATCGGTAGGGGATCTTGATGGTCACCTCGTTCAAAAGCGGTAATCCACACATCCTCAAGGTTCCATCCTTCTTCTCTACTAAAATCTTGGGGCTCCCCAAGGTGATGAACTTCGAGGCGAATATACCCTTTCTCTAGCAACTCCTTAATCTGTTTCTTGACTTCCTCCAAATCATTAGCGGGCATCGTCGGCCTCTTGGAGATAGGTCCGTGCAGGCGACAACTCAATCAAAACTCAATCTCTCGATCTGGCGGCATACAGTAACTCCTCCGAAATACATCGGATAATCCTTCACCAGGGTACTTCTTCTGGACAACTCCGTAAGAGAGTTCACAGAGTCCTCTTAAGCGCTTTGGCGAGGGTTTACTGCGACCATCGCGCGAGCTGGGTAAAAATCGCCCCAGCAGCGCTCTCGATCGCTCTCCGCGCTTCCTCCGCCTCGAATCAACACGAAGGGCTCCCGGGGCCCCATAGGTGTCCCAGCGGCGTGCCACCAGCCGCCGCCGCCGCGCTTCCAGCGTCTTTAGCGCGCCCGGTAGAAGCGTCGAGGTTATCGCGGACCTGATCCGGCGTTAAATCGGCCGTGCTCTTCATCAACATCTCCGTTTTGTCGGCGACTTCGCCGACAACGCGCTATGGCCCGAAGCGAGGCCTCAAGGTTCGAACCCGTCTGCGTCTCACCCGCCGCCACCGGGCGCGGTGGGCGGAGGAAACGCCAGCGGAAGGTGGACACCGGCGAGGCACTCGCGCCACAATCGAGGCAGGGCGGATGACCCGACTTCGGTCTCCGCAGATCCCGTCCGTCCAGCACGGCGACCAGTGGCGCCATACCACGAGAGATGGTATCCGCTTTCTTGGGGCAGAGATAACGGAGGCTCGCGGGATACTCGGACTGCTGTCCATGCATGAAGCAAAGCGCCAGGCGAGATCTGCTCCTCCTATCGCTACTAGGAGTCCGAGCATATCCTGTTCCTCGCGCCACTCGCTCCGCTCCCCTCCGCCCGCAAGCGTGTCCCCTTGAGCGCTTCGCTGTCGCTGAGATCGCCATCGAGCTCTAAGTCCGGCGAGGCGGCTCTGGCGCTCACTCCGACATGCTGCGGCTCCTCGGGCGCTATAAGCCCGGCAAAGACAGCCTGGTGCTCGTTCAAAAACGCACCTCCCGAGTGCTGCTTGTTGTCGTCGAGGCCGCCATCAAACTCCATCGGAATGCAAAAAAAGAAAGAAAAGCTAAGTCGCTCGAGCCTTCGTGCGAGCACTCCTTAATTCCATGCTTTTATTTGTTATATCCTCGTCGTTAGTCCTTTGTGCAAGGCCTGTCGGCGGAGGAGCCTGCTTGTGAATAGCCGCACCTTACTTTGCTTGAACACACTCAACGATTTAAAGTGAGCAGCGACCACCGGCGCCTTGTTTCGTTCGAGTCTGCTCAGCGAGTTAAGTCGTCCTTGTTGGACAGCAAGGTTGCTTGCGGGCGACACCACCAGCGGGCTGCTGATGTTCCGTACTCAGCAAGCGTGTTAAGCACCAGCAAGTTACCTAGAAGCGTGGGGTGAAAGCGCACAAAGGATGTAAAGTGGGGGGTAGCGTGGCAAGCTCTGCCGTGAGATGTCCTTGGTATGAGAGGCTTGTCGAGAGGAGCCAAGTCGTGGTCGATTGCGTACTTGTTTTGTTTCGAGTCCGCTCAACAAACACAAGTGTGCTGCTGCACCTTATCTTGCTTCGAGCCTGCTCACAAAGGTAAGCGTCATAACGGCCCGGCAAGGTTGTTTGCGGAAGCAACACCGCTGGCGGCTGTCCCGCTTCGCAGCGTGTTCGCCCGCAAGCTCCCAGCGTGAAGTACAAACATACGGAGGGCAAAATCGGCATCGTGTTGCAAAGTCAAGATTCACATACATATACAAGCTGTTGCATATCTACCTCAGCTGTTTTCATGGCTGAAATTGCAGCAACAAGGAGGAACCAAAAATCACACGGCACAGGGGCCCGGCAAACCCGGATCAGTTGGGGCTGCAGTCTAAGGTTCTTCCTCGGCAAGCCAGCCTCGCTGAGAGCTCGGCGCCAAGGTTTGTCTCCGGCAAGCTAGAGTTGCTGGGGGTTGCGATATCGATAAGTTTTCATCCTCGTCATGCATCCTCCTATGGACCGGAAATGCGGGATGCGTCTTTGAACGGCGTGCCTTGTAAAACCCGTGCGTGGAGGGCGAGTCGTGACCGATTCGTGCTTGGTTTGTTTCGAGTCCGCTCAACAAACACAAGTGTGCGCTGCACCTTATCTTGCTTCGAGCCTGCTCGCAAGTTAAGCGTCATATGCGCCGCAAGGTTGCTTGCGGAGCGACACCGCCATGAGCTGTCGCGATCGACAAGCGTGTTAGCCCGCAAGCTCCCGATAGCGTAAGAACACACAAGACGCAGATCAAGTAAAAGACTTCGGTCCGGCAAGCTTTCCCTCTTTTCATTAAAACATCCAATTTAGTACAAGTCCATAGAGGATGAAAAACATGATAGAGAGGGTACAAGTTCTTAAATGCAGCTAAGGCCGAGGGCTTACAAATTAAAAGATAAGGTGCCGTGATCCCTCTCTGTTTCTCTGTTCGGGAGTTGGGAGGTAGGTCAAGGCCCCG
>JAHHZJ010000421.1:0-37157 GCA_021437245.1 Aegilops speltoides
TCGAAGTGCGCTTCTACTCCCTCTTGGGTATGTGGGTTGCATATATCATATTTACCCGTCCGCACTTGTGGAGAGAAACCCATTATCCTCTCTTGTTTGGCGGCGAGTCTCTTCCTCGTCGTCATTTGTGCAGCCACTTGTCATTGTTTTTGACAATTAACACTGCCTTCTTAAATACTTAACAATCTACTGTTGGTGTGATTAGCTTCAGCTTTTAGGGGGTGCCATGTATCGGCAAGAAGCGGTCAGTATTGGTCCAAGTTGGACGGACTCGGGTAGTTCTTTTGAATGGCTTCTTAGTTGGTAGGTTTAGATGTCACGCCAATATGCGACCCTATCCAAAAGGAACTGAAGGTCCACCAAGAGATAGACCCATATATTGAAACACTTTTGCAAGGTGGATATCAATACATCAACATTACATAATAGATGGGGATACATACAAAAGGCATTCAATGCCACAAGAATACAACAATACAACATACAAGAACAACATCCGACTACGGATGAATCATGAATGAAACTCAAACAATATCACACCTGCTAGCCCAGCTGCCGACACTGAACCTATCCCTGATCGAAGAAGCGGAAGAAGAAACTCCAAAACAAGCAACATCGCTCTCGCGTCATGATCATCGCATAACACGTACACCTGGCTGTTGGTGTAATGTCATGAGCCCGAGGACTCAGCAATCCCATAACCATGGGTTTCAAGACTAGCAAAAGCAATGGGAAAGGAAGGGGTAAAGTGGTGAGGTTGCGCGGCGACTAAGCAATGTATGGTGGCTAACATACACAAAAGGGCGAGAAGAAGAAAGCAAAGGCGAGTCGTCAACTAGTAATGATCAAGAGGTGATCCTGAACTCCTACTTACGTCAAACTTAACCCGAAACCGTGTTCACTTCCGGACTCCGCGAGAAGAGACCATCAGACTACACCATTGATTGATCGTTTTAATTTGGATCTGGTGTCAAGTTATCTACAACGGACATTAACAAATTCCCATCGCCACATAACGCGAGCCGCGGCTCTCGAAGTTTATACCTGCGAGGGTGTCCCAACAACCCATGACAAGCTCTCGCGATCAGCGAAGAATAGACCTTCTCCGGGAAGACCCGATCAGTCTCGGAATCGGTTTACAAGACATTTCGACAATGGTAAAACAAGACCAGCAAAAGCCGCCCGATCGTGACATCCCAATAGGACCTGCACATATCTACGTTCTTAGGGCAACATCGGATGAGCACTCCGTACAACTAAAACCAGACCTCAAGTTTCTACAGAGGCTGCAAAGGACTCTAGTTAGGACCAGCACTTAGACAAGCACTGGCCGGGGCTAAAATAAAGATGACCCTTGGGTTGGCTGACCCAAGGAAGGGTATAGGTGGTGGTGAGGCAAATGGTAAAACCAAGGTTGGGCCTTCGCTGGACAAGTTTTATTCAAAAGCGAAGCATGAGGGGTCCCATAAATCACCCGACAGCGTAAGGAACACAAAATCAGGAACATAACACGGTATGGCGGAAACTAGAAGGCGGAAGAGTGGAACAAAACACGGGCATAAGGCCGGAGCCTTCCACCCTTTACCAAATATATAGATGCATTAATAAAATAAGAGATATTGTGATATCCCAACATAAACCCTGTCCACCATGGAGCAATCTTCAACTTCACTGCAACTAGCAATGCTATAAGAGGGGCTGAGCAAAGCGGTAACATAGCCAAACAATGGTTTGCTAGGAATGGTGTCAAGGTTAGAGGTTCATGGCAATTTGGGATAACTTGATAAGCGGGTGATAGGTAGCGCAACATAGCGATAGAAGCAGAAACAACTAGCATAGTAATGATAGTAGTGAGATCGAGGGTAGCAGTCATCTTGCCTGAAATCCATAAGGAAGAAGAACGAGTCCATGAAGAAGATGAAGCCACGAAGGCAAACCAGCGTGAGCGAGCGAATCCTCATGATTACAGCGAAAGCAGGGAACTATTGACAAGAAGCACACAACATAGTAAACACACCACACATGAACAAGGCATGATGCACAACAAGCATGATGCATGTCCAAGCTACATGAAGCTACTCGTGGCAAGAGATGATGCAAACAAGAACAACACATCAAGGCAAGTTTAAATGAGGCCGGAAACAACATATAACAATTCCGATAAGTCCTCATATGCAAATTTCGAAATTGGTCTGGAACTGAATAAACCTTATGTTCAAGTTGTTAAACAGCAAGTTAACGTGCACCGCGATGAACTACACGAAATTCTAGTCAAGTTACATATAAAGTTCATTTAGTTGAGACTCGGACCTAGAAGATATGAGCAAAACAAGTTAAACATGGCATTGATGCAAAATGCATACAAACATCAAGCAAACACCTCAAAACAAGGATGCAACATGATAATATGAAGCTACATGCAAGAACAAGCAAGTTTCATATAGAGCACACTCAAAAGCGAACAGCGGTTGCAACACATACACTCTATACAAGTCATAGCAACAATCCATCCCATAACAGCAACTAGGCATCTTACAAGCATCAAAACAACAAGCTACAGAACCCCAACATAATAAAAAAAGGCATGACCATGAAGTACATGTAAAGAATAACAAAACATGAACACTGAGCTATCTCCAGAAAACAATAGATCATGCTCAAAAAGACATGGAAAGATTGCAAATAATAACAGTTCCAGACTTATCAGGAAATAACATCAGGTTGCAATGTTTAGAGCTGTGAAATAACATGTTACAGGAACTTATCATGGCAAACAAAGGCATGTCATGAATCTACTAATTGCATAGATCAAAAGTCACTTACTGACCATGAGCCCAAAAGGATAAGAAGATAAGATGGCACCCATGTAAACATGGCAAGTTATATTACAGATTCAAACATGGCGGGAACAACAATAAGCGAGGCATGTTGGTGAGCTTGAACCACTCACTCTGAGCAATACATGGCATGGCAAGGAAACCAACAGTAAGAAAGGCATGTTTGTGAAGCTATACATGGCAAACAAGGTCATATGGTGCATGGAACACTAGCAAAACACATGGGAACAAGTGAACTTAATGTTAACAGGCTGACAACAACATTATGAAGCAAATTTGGAGCAAGATAACAACATGCTACAGCAGGCTATAATTTCAACCAGTGGCATGAATGGATAGAGCAAGACATGTAGATCAAAACATGTTTATAGGACATCTCCAGATTATGCACGAAATGACTAGTAGAAGCATGTTAACATAGCAACAAAATATAACAGAATCTTTCAGGAAAACAGCAACAGCAACTACCCTACTTAGCAAGCTTGATACACTCAGCACACAACTCACAAAAATACATGGTTCAAAACACATGTAGACATCAACCTCATAGGATGCACACATCAATCATGGCAAAAATGACAAATGAGCATGTTGTAATAGTTTAATGATTAACATCAACATGCACTCTTCCATGACATTTGATTATCAAGAGGAGCTCAAATGAAATTGATTGAATGGAATGAAATGATGTACTCGTTAGAGGCGAACAATTTGACATATTACCGCAGCGAAGCAGACTACGGATGCGGAGATACAACATGATGAACATGGCATGATAATGTATGAATATCCAGGACTTAGGCGTTTTAAAATTGACCTCAGGCTCCTTGATTCGATCTTGGCGAATCTCGCGAACCGCGAGTTATGTTGAAAAGTGCGAGGAGGAAGAGGCCAGCCTTGAGGAAGGAAGAGCCTTAAGGGCTGCTGGCTCGATCGCCAGTGACGGATCAGACCTCGAAGTATTGGCATGGCGCCATGGCGGCATGATGGAGCTCGTGAGAGCTCGGAGTGGCGTAAGCGCCAGGCAAGCAAAACCAGCAATGGTCAGGTCGAGAGGGCAGCAAGTGGGAAAGATGGTCAGTCAGTGTGCCCAGTCCGTGATGATCAGCGATAGTGGTGGCCAGTGAGAGCCGGGGCAGTCGCGGCAGCAAGCAGCCCAGTGTCTGGCCTTCTTCGCAGGCATGTGTAGTGAATGGCCCAGCGGCTTGAACTCATGTGAACCCAGACAGATCCCATGAGCATGTGAGTGGGAGAGAGAGAGAGAGAGGCCTTGAGGGCTGGGCGTGGCCGCCTTGAGATAGAGTTGAGGCGGGCCGGAGGTGTGCGTGGCAGGCAGCGGCTGGCTGCAGCAGCGTGGCTCAGCCGTGCACATCCACTTGTGGCGGGGAGTGGACATGTCCGTGAGCGAGAGGAGGTTTGATCTCGGTTTGCAGAGATTTGAGGAAGGCTAATTTTTAGGTTGAGGCTAGGAGAGTCCAAATGAGGAGGCGGTTTTACCCACCTGTGATCGTGATCGAGCGACCGAGAGCATAGGGAGTTAGTTGGGTTTTGGGCCACTTTGGAAGGGTGTTGGGCTGCAACTCAAAGAGGGCTTTATAGTTACCGGTTAACCGTTGGAGTATCAAGCGACCTCAAATGTACGAAACTTGACAGGCGGTCTACGGTGCTATACCAGGGCGCTTGGCAAACCTCGGGCCATTCGAGAACGTTTAACACCGCTGAAAGAGAGAGGTCAAAAGGACACAGCGGATGACATAGGAGTGCGGATTGCAAAAGCGGACAATGGGAAAATGCTCGGATGCATGAGGCGAACACGTATGCAAAATGAAATGCACATGATGACATGATAAAATGCAACATAAACAAATGACATAGCAACAATGACGAATAAGCGGCGAGACACAGGCGCAATGAATCCGGGGCGTTACAACACTCCTCCACTAACAAGAGATCTCGTCCCGAGATCTTAGGACCGAGACGGAAAGGAAAATGGATGAGGTGAAACAAGAACTCAAGAGAAGAAGCAAAGAATCGAGAGCACTCGAGAAAGAGAAGAGAGCAACGAGGAGGGCGAATCGAAAGCTCACGAATTCAGATAGACTATGAAACAACTCCTGTTAGAACGGGTTAGAAACGAATAAGACTGAAAGGATTTAGGCAACACTCTGGCTGAACATGGAAGGATTAGAACAAGAACTTGAGAGGATAGAATGATACTTGATGAAGACATGACACAAAAACTCCAGAAAGAATGGAAATAGTTGAAAGAAAAGAACGGAGAAGAAAATGACAACTTGTGCCACGAATGAAATAGAAAGCAACTTTAGGAGGAAGGTTTAAACGAAGTTGTTGAGAAAATCAATAACGAAAATAATAAGCTTGTTGTGGTCTTATAGGTAACAACTCAAGACATAAAGGTGATAACTAGACCTAGCAAAAATGTTTGATAGCTGAGAAAAGCGAAGAAATGCAGCGGAGAATTAATTGCGCCGACGCGAGAAAAGAAAAGCATACTTGAACTCCACCAACAAGCACCTTGATGAACTCTTGAAGAATGAACTAAATCATGACAAGCCACCAGTGAAGAACTCGGTAACAAAAGAATGACGAGATAAAATGAATGATGAAAGAATAAGATGAGCCTTGCGGTGATTTAGATGGAGTTCGATGAAATGGGTGAGAAATTGAACTCGGAAAAGAAAAAGATGAAAACACTTGGAACTAGAATTTATTCACCAGAACAAACTCTGAAGGAAGGGATTACTCACTTGGATGGAATAAGAATAAGATTTATTGTATGCTTATCCTTCATCAAATTAAATTGATGACAAGCAATGGATTTTCATATTACTTATTCTTCTTGTAAAGATTGAAGAGAAAATAAGCGCAACTTGGGAAGGTCTTCCATGAACCACCGGTAGGATTTGGGAAAAGCGTGAATTAAAATGATAATCTAGGAAAAAGAATCTTAAGCGAACCACCGTAAGAATTGAAAATGGTGATGAAGAGAATGAATCACCGAAGAATTAGAAGAACAAATATGCTTGAGGGATTTAGATGCAAAAGAACGAATAGATCTCGAGCTGATAGAAGAATACTTGAGCGAAGCAGGAAGAATATTGGGAGCGAGCGAAGGGGCATGAATATAGAATAATTGGAGAACGAATTTGGAAAACTTAGAGCGAAGAAATCTTTTGAAAAGATGGTCTCCGGATGATCGAGAGAAAGCAACTCTGAAATGCTCGGATGGATGAAAAGAATTTGCATGAATAGAAACAATTTGATAGGATAACATCGAGCTAGCACATGAATCTACGGGAGAAACGGACAAGATTAAAGAAATCTTCTTCTTTGGTCTTCAAAAAGGCGACGAAACACCACCAAAATTCTTGAGGTACTCGGTAGAATGAAAAAGCGAAGAGGTTGAGCCAATAATGAAAATGATTTGAAAGCGATCTTGGAAAGGCATGTGAGTGATGAAATTCATTCTTCGTCACACTTGAAAAAATTAGTGATGGCTCCGGAATAATTAGAAGAGTCGGAGTAAGATCACTGGAAAAAGACACGTAGGGTTAGGGCCCTTGAAGAAAACACCGTTGAAAAGTTGTTGAAAAGATAGATGATGCATCGGACCAATTGAAATATTTGAATGAGGTGATAACCTCGAATCAACTCGAACATAGGCGAATCTCACGAGATGTCTTGAACACTCGGAAGGATAAAATGGCGAGAAGCGAGCGGCGGAAAACACCAGGCGAGGAAAAGAATATAATCACTACGAAAAACTAGAATTGAAACCACCGTAGAAGAAAAAGAGATGAAGAATGGCGAATGAGGCGAGAATTCATCGGTTTAAATAATTGAGGAAGATTGAAGAGACTCCACGAATGGAATTGACAGTCGAAAGAGACTCATGCTCTGGAAGAAAAGGGTGGGAGGCGGGGAAAACACGAGGTAGCTGGAAGAATCGAGCCGAATATCTTGAAGAAAACACGGTTGAAATAATTGAGGAAAAAAAGCAAAGACTTCCCACAGTAGGATGGATACTCGATTATGGACTCCGGTTCGAGAGGAAGAAGGGTGGGCGGTGGGAAAAGAAAACAAGCGAGATTGAACTCAAAGATGAAGAGGCTTGAGTCAACTTGGCGAAAATGCACGGATAAAGAGGATGGACAACTCACGAAACTAACCACGTGATCCTAAAGAAAATTTTGAGCAGGAAGAGGTAGTTCAAAACACCTCGTCAAGATTCCTCACCCGGCGGCGAAGGGGGCAGAGGAGTAAAAGAATTCCAACTCTCGATATAACTAGACTCCGAAAATAGTTTTCTTCTAGACTCAACAAGCGGCCAAACTACACGATCGATCAAGGGGGCTCCTAGAATTGATCGAGGCTCGATACCAACTTGTCACGCCCAATATCGACCCTATCCAAAAAGGAACTCAAGGTCCCACCAGGATAGACCGCATATTGAAGCGCTTTTGTAAGGTGGATATCATTACATCAACATTACATAATAGAGCGAGGGATACATACAAAAGGCATTCAATGCCACAAGAATACAACAATACAACATACAAGAACAACATCCGACTACGGATGAATCATAAACAGATACTCAAACAATATCCACCCTGCTAGCCCAGGCTGCCGACCTGGAACCTATCCCACTCGAGAAGAAGTAGAAGAAGAAACTCCAAAACAAGCAACATCGCTCTCACGTCATGATCATCACATAACTTTGTACACCTGACTGTTGGTGTAGTGTCTGTGAAACCCGAGGACTCAACAATCCCATAACCATGGGTTTCAAGACTATGAAAGCTGAATGGGAAAGGAAGGGGTAAAGTGGTGAGGTTCTGCAGCGACTAAGCAATGTATGGTGGCTAACATACATAAAGAGGCGAGAAGAGAAGCGAAAAGGCGATTAAGTCAACTAGTAATGATCAAGAGGTGATCCACGAACTCCTACTTACGTCAAACATAACCCGAAACCGTGTTCACTTCCGGACTCCGCGAGAAGAGACCATCACAGACTACCTGCATGATTGATGCGTTTTAATTCAATCTGGTGTCAAGTTATCTACAACCGGACATTAACAAATTCCCATCTGCCACATAACCGTGGGCCACGGCTCTCGAAAGTTTATACCTGCGGGGTGTCCCAACAGCCCATGACAAGCTCTCGCGATCAGCGAAGGAATAGACCTTCTCCCGGGAAGACCCGATCGGTCTCGGAATCCCGGTTTACAAGACATTTTGACAATGGTAAAACAAGACCAGCAAAGCCGCCCGATGCGCCGACCTCCCGATAGGAGCTGCACATATCTAGCTCTCGAGGCAAGACCGGATGAGCACTCCGTTACAACTAAAACCAAACCTCAAGTTTCCACAGAATTTGCAAAGGACTCTAGTTAGGACCAGCACTTAGACAAGCACTGGCACAGGGGGGCTAAAATAAAGATGACCCTTGGGTTCGCCGACCCAAGGAAGGGTATAAGGTGGTGGTCGGGCAAATGGTAAAACCAAGGTTGGGCCTTCTTGGACAAGTTTTATTCAAGCGAACCATCGGGGTCCATAAATCACCCGACCGTGTAAGGAACACAAAATCCGGGAACATAACACGGTATATGAACGGAAACTAGGCGGCAAGAGTGGAACAAAACACCGGGCATAAGGCGAGCCTTTCACCTAGATGCATTAATAAAATAAGAGATATTGTGATATCCCAACATAAACCACATCACCATGGAGCAATCTTCAACTTCACACGCAACTAGCAGCGCTATAAGAGGAGCTGAGCAAAGCGGTAACATAGCCAAACAATGGTTTGCTAGGAATGGTGTCAAGGTTAGAGGTTCATGGCAATTTGTCATGGCTTGATAAGCAGGTGATAGGTAGCGCTGACATAGCGATGAAACGAAACAACTAGCATAGCATTGATAGTAGTGAGATCTAGGGTAGCGGTCATCTTGCACGAAATCCGCAAGGAAGAAGAAACGAGTCCATGAAGAAGATGAAGCCACGAAGGCAGACCAAGCGTGAGCGAGCGAATCCTCACGATTGCAACAAAACAGGAACTATCGAGAAGAAGCACACAACATAGTAAACACACCACACATGAACAAGGCATGATGCACAACAAGCATGATGCATGTCCAAGCTACATGAAGCTACTCGTGGCAAGAGATGATGCAAACAAGAACAACACATCAAGGCAAGTTTAAATGAGGCCGGAAACAACATATAACAATTCCGGTAAGTCCTCATATGCAAATTTTGAAATTGGTCCAGAACTGAATAAACCTTATGTTCAAGTTGTTAAACAGCAAGTTAAGATGCACCACGATGAACTACACAAAATTCTAGTCAAGTAACATATAAAGTTCATTTAGTTCGGAGCTACGACCTAGAAGATATGAGCAAAACAAGTTAAACATGGCATTGATGCAAAATGCATACAAACATCAAGCAAACACCTCAAAACAAGGATGCAACACGATAATATGAAGCTACATGCAAGAACAAGCAAGTTTCATATAGAGCACACTCAAAAGCGAACAGCGGTTTACACATACACTATATACAAGTCATAGCAACAATCATCCATAACATGCAACTAGGCATCTTACAAGCATCAAAACAACAAGCTACAGCACCCCAACATAATAAAAAAGGCATGAACATGAAGTACGGGTAAAGCATAACAAAACATGAACAGAGCTATCTCCGAGAAAACAGATCATGCTCAAAAGACATGGAAAGATTGCAAATAATAGCGAGTTTCGGACTTATCGAGGAAATAACATCAACTTGCAATGTTTAGAGCTGTGAAACAACATGTTACGAGGAACTTATCATGGCAAACAAAGGCATGGCATGAATCTACTAATTGCATAGATCAAAGTCCCTTCTTGACCATGAGCCAAAAAGGATCGAGAAGATAAGATGGCACCCATGTAAACATGGCAAGTTATATTACAGATTCAAACATGGCAGGAACAACAATAAGTAGGCATGTTGGTGAGCTTTAACCACTCACTACAGAGCAATACATGGCATGGCAAGGAAACCAACAGTAAGAAGGCATGTTTGTGAAGCTATGCATGGCAAGAGCAAGGTCATAGGGTGCATGGAACACTAGCAAAACACATGGGAACAAGTGAACTTAATGTTAACAGGCTGACTGCAACATTATGAAGCAACTTTGGAGCAAGATAACAACATGCTACAGCATGCTATATTTGCAACCAGTGGCATCAATTGATAGAGCAAGACATGTAGATCAAAACATGTTTATAGGACATCTCCAGATTATGCACGAAATGACTAGTAGAAGCATGTTAACATCGCAACAAAATATAACAGAATCTGTCAGGAAAACAGCAAGAGCAAGTACCCTACTTAGCAAGCTTGATACACTCAGCACACAACTCACAAAAATACATGGTTTGTACCCCTGGAAAGATGGCATAGCATAGATCAAAACACATGTAGACATCAACCTCATAGGATGCACACATCAATCATGGCAAAAATGACAAATGAGCATGTTATAACAGGTTTCAATGATTAACATCAACATGCACTCTTCCAACAGCATTTGGGCATCAAGATGAGCTCAAATGAAAATGATGCAATGGAATGAAATGATGTACTCGTTGAGGCGAACAATTTTACATATTGCCGCATGCAAGCAGACTACGGATGCGGAGATACAACATGATGAACATGGTACGATAATGTATGAATATCTGAGAAGCGTTTTGAAAGTCAACCTCGGGCTGCAGTTCCGATCTGGCGGATCTCGCCGGAACCGGCGGAGTTAGCGTGAAGGTGGCGGAGGAAGAGAGGCCGGAGGAGAGAGGAGAAGGGCAGGAAGCAGCAAGCTCGATCGCCCGTGGGTCGGGCCTCGAGGCGCGGGCGATGAAGCGGTGGAGCTCCGCAGCGAGGAAGCTCTCAAGCGGATGGTGCTGGCGTAGCCCGATGGCGTGAGGTCGGAGGGCAGCTGGCGAGGTGGCAGCGGTCGAAGTCGGCGGCCAGATCTGGTCAGCGATGGGGCGGCGTCGTGGAGAAGCCGGGGCGGTCGCCCGGCGTGACAAATGGCGGCATGTGTGGCCTCTTGCTTCTTGAGCAAGCGAGCGGGACGGCGGACAGCCTTGAGCTCGCGTGGGCCAGGCCAGGTCCGGCGAGCCTTGTGGTGGGAGAGAAGAGAGAGGCCTTGAGGGTGGCGTGGCGGCAGAGATAGGTTGTGGAGTGGCGGAGGTGGCGTGGCAGGAGCGCGATTGGCTGCAGGCGTGGCGCTCAGCCGGTGGACACGTCGTGGCGAGAGTGGACATGTCCGTGAGCGAGAGGAGGTTTGATCTAGGGTTTGCACGAGATTTGGGGAAGGGCTAGCTAATTTATAGAGTGAGGAGCTTGGAGAGTCAAATGAGGGGCGGTTTTCGGCCTGATCGTGATCGAACGGCCGGGAAACATAGATGGGAGTTAGATGGGTTTTGGGCCACTTTGGAAGGGTGTTGGGCTGCAACTCAAAGAGGGCTTTACGAGTTACCGGTTAACCGTTGGAGTATCAACGACCTCCAAATGGCCTGAAACTTGGCAGGCGGTCTACGGTGCTATACCAAGGCAGCAGCTGAAACCTCGAACCATTCGAGGACGTTAACACCCGCACAAGAGAAGAGGTCAAAAGGACGGCCCGGATGACATAGGAGTGCGGATTGCAAAGCAGACAGCGGGAAAATGCTGGGATGCATGGGGCGAACACGTATGCAAAATGAAATGCACATGATGACATGATAAAATGCAACACGCAAGCAAATGACATGGCAACAATGAAGAATAAGCGGCAAACACACAGCGCATGCGAATGCAGGCGTTACATTAGAAACCTCGAATCCGGCATTGGTAATCGTATCCTCCTTTATTATCGCCGTTAACGCGGCGTTTGTTTTTGTTTAATGCGACCTGCCATTGTGGTACCTAGTATCCGGAATACCGACATTTTCTGAGGTTGTTCTTGTGAGCTAGCGGCTGTCCTCACCGCCTGAAGCGGGTCATGAGTGATGTGAGGGCTGCCATGGATTTCAGCTTTTCTGTCCTAGGTCTTAAGACGGGCCAGCCACTCGTCGCGGATGTTGTGTTTGAAGGCTGCGAGGGCCTTTGCATCAAGATAGTCGACAATTTGATTTTTCTTTGTTAAGAACCTTGTCCAGAACTGTCTGGCCGATTCATCTGGCTGCTGAATTATGTGGCTTAGGTCATCGGCGTCTGGTGGTCGCACAAATGTGCCCTAGAAGTTGTCGAGGAATGCGGCTTCCAGGTCCTCCCAACACCCAATTGACTCTGCTGGCAAGCTGTTAAGCCAATGCCGAGCTGGTCCTTTAAGCTTGAGTGGGAGATACTTGATGGCGTGGAGATCGTCGCCGCGGGCCATATGGATATGAAGGAGATAATCTTCGAACCAAACCGCGGGGTCTGTTGTGCCATCGTAGGATTCAATATTCACGGGTTTAAACCCTTTGGGTATTTGATGGTCCATTACTTCCTCTGTGAAGCATAGTGGGTGTGCGGCGCCTCTGTATTGAGCAATATCACGACGTAGCTCAAGAGGCGTTATGCTGCTGTGTTAAGCCCGGCGGAGTTCTTTGTATCCGTTGTAACGGTGAGTAAATCGTGGGTCATAGAGCGCGCGTGATCCGTAGATAGATCTGGATTGTCTTGCCTTGTCCTCAATATATCCCATAAGCCGGCGTATTCCCGTAACCCGTACTTTTCGGCGGTGCGAAGTGCAGTCTGATGGAGGGCCTAGATGCCTCTGTCGCGACCACGGGGTGGTCGATCTGCCCGTAGTATTGTCTTGGTGATAAAGGTTTGTATGCTTCCTCCTCTAGTCGGAGGAGCAACTTGCGTTTAGGTAGCTTTTGGAGGCGTTGAGTTCATACTCTTGGTAGCGAGGACCTCGGTCCATCTGTCCGGACAGCGAGTCTTGATCAACTTGAAGCTATTGCTGCTTTTCTTTAGGCTGTTCGCCGTGGACATTAGCCTGCGTTTAAAAGCGCTCTTATTGGCGGGATCCTCGGGCGCGACAAATTCATCGTCGTTGAGTCTTGCCTCGTCTCCGGAGAGGCATGTAATTGTCATCCTCTATCTCCTCGTCTGCGCTCTCTCTAGGGCTGGCTACTTCATCCTCTTGTCTTTGAATCTTCTTTGGAGGGGTTGTCTTGACACTCTACGGGTGTATTGGAGGAAAACGCGGCGTCGCCAAGGCTCGTTCCGCATTCTATCAACAGCAGGCTCGAAGATATCAAAAGCGAATGCAGGCTAAGACTTACAATGTTGGCGAACTAGTTCTCCTTTGCTTGGGACAAGAAAAAGGACAAGCTCAAGCCCAAATGGGAGGGCCCTTCATCATCGATCAAGTCTGACCGGCGAGACATACCGTCTGCAACGCATCAGACAACCGACTCGAGCGAACCCATGGAGCGCAGCCCGCCTCCAGCGATTCTCGCCTAACCCGGACTAAGGTTAAGTCTCCTCCCCGTCAAATTTTGCATTTCATCTGTCTTTCTTTCTCTCTTTTCTCTCACCCTTTTCATAAAAGCCCTTGAAGTCCTACTTGCACATTGTTTGCACACACTTGATGTGCTATCCGCACTCATTATACACAGGGGCTTCTTTAACATAAAGCTTACTTATAAGGGCTTCATACCCGACGTATGTCAAACTTCCACGTACCTTTTACTCCCATTATATGCATCGATATGACTTAAGTTTTGGCCAAGCTGGGTTGCCTGGCTCCTATGCTTACCCCTACGTTCCCAATTGTTCGGCTAGGAGGTAAAGGAGCACCTCTGCGATTATTACTGCGGGTCGGCGGATGTGTACCTCGGGCGGGTGAAGCCCGAAAGCTAAGCGTTCTTAAGGAATATTGATTGGTGACTTGAAAGATGATTTTTACCTATTTATTTATCTGCCCCGGATGTTTTCCTGCTCTTTTACTTGATCGGACATGCACTTTAGGGCATGCCTCGAGAAAGGAACCATATGAAACTACTCTCCTGGAAGATGTTTCTTACTAACCATGTAATATAACATAACTAGTTGGGCACTTATGCGATAAAGCACTAATGACCCTCGCTTTGGTCTCCACGCATGCCCGGTTGTTTCTTAACGAGAAGGTATTAGGACACACTCAGGACTCTAGGGTCCGAGGTTGAAGCGAAAAGTTAAGCAAGAACAAGCGATCTACAATCCGGCTAGAAGGCATTTTACATGTCATTTTAAAATACATTGTCAAATCTGGTATTTGTATTCCTCGTCAATCTCGTCTAACGAGCTGTCTAATTCTGATCCCGTTAGGAATATTTAGCGGCCAACTCTACTTGGCGTACACTAAACTCCACGGATCTCCTTCCCGCCGGGCCCCATAGGTCCGACCTCGGCCATGTGGTTGGGATCCGCCTTCTTGTCGCGTCTTCACCATGGCGGGCCTCCACGGCACCTTGGCGGCGAGCGATATCTTCCATAAGCAGGCGCTGCGCGCTCTCTGAAACTTCTCGCAAGCTCTCCGAGGCCCTCGGGTAGGAGAGGGCGGCCATAAAGCATGGGCAGCGCGCTCGCCGCTGCCGAACTTCGTTCGAGCAGTTACACCAGCTCGGAAGTTGATCACCCGTCGTCGGGCATCTCCTCAGCGAGGCGACACAGCAGAGCACACCTCTGAATATATTTACGTCAATTGACTTCCTCGCCCGAACTCTTATTTTCAAAGTGCTGCTCAAGCACTTACTATAGATGCAGTGATGAAGCCGCTAATTCTCCTTCACGAGGCAGACAGCTCGGCCCGAACACCTTCGGCTCTTCACCAAGCTGAGTGTGGGCATCCTGGAGATTATTCCTCTGCTGTACCTTCATCAACACCCTCTACGATGACCGACGGTGGCGTGGTAAATGTTGCTTGTCGGGATCTAGTCCGGCAACATCTACAATATAAGTGTCAGTTACCATACGCCGTACACACGCTTATCTTTTTGAAATAATGTGTTACAGGAGAGGGTCTGTGTCTCCTCCTGCGGCAGCAAGTGCGGCCTCAAGTTGGGCCTTGCACTCTTGCAACTCCTGGGACAATTGGGCATTCTTCTTTGTAAGATCCTGCAAATTATGTGATCCTTAAATTAGTTACTTTAACTATTTTAAGTCTCGGGCGCTACTGGCATATATAAACATTAAAATCTCTTACCCTTATGTCTTTTACATATTGTATAGCGCCCTCGATCGGCTATATCTCCCGTGTGAAGCTGCGACTTAGAACATAACCGCATTGAAAGCAACGTCACAAGTGAGGTAATCTTCGCACAATCCATGTAATACATAAGGAAAGAGATACATAGTTGGCTTCGATTACGCCACTTCACAATACATAATTAAACATCCATCATACAGATTACACTCAAGGTCCGACTACGGAACAAAAATAAAAAGAATACCCCATGCATACACAGATCCCGATCGCCCCAAGCAGGCTCCACTACTAATCGTCTGGAAATGAAACATAGTATCGACCAAGGGCCTCATCATATTCCACTTCAGCTCGGTTAGCCATCTGTCTTTGGCATCACAGAATACTGCATCATTTTGGTAGAATCTGTGAGCCCACGGGGACTCGACAATCTCACACCTTGAGATCAAGACTATTTAAGCAAGGAAGGCTGGTGTCAAAAGGATGGGCTGCGATGAGCGACTAGCATATATGGTGGCTACATCATAAAGAAGCGAAAAGAAGCAAAAGCACGGTCGCTGAAACTAGTAGTGATCAAGAAGTGATCCTAAGCAACCTCGTCAACATAACTCAACACCGTGTTCACTTCCGGACTCCGCCGAAGAGACCATCACGGTTACATACCAGTTGATGTATTTTAATTAAAATCAACTTGGGTTATCTACAACCGGACATTAACAAATTCCCATCTGCCTCATAACCGCGGGCACGGCTTTGAAAGATAATACCTGCGAGGTGTCCCAACAACCCATAACAAGCTCTCACGGTCAGCGAAGAATAAACCTTCACCCAAGACACTCCGATCGGACTCGGTATCCCGGTACATCAAGACATTTCGACAATGGTAAAACTAAACCAGCAAGACCTCGGCTGTGCCGACAAATCCCGATAGGAGCTGCACATATCTCGTTCTCGGGCACACCGGATAGGCAGACGTCGGGTTGGCATAGACCACAGGTTGCCCAAAGGCCCGGGACATCGCTCGAGTTGGACCCGGCTTTCGAAGAACTGGCCGGGGGGCTAAAATAAAGATGACCCTCAGGCTCGCGAAAACCAAGGAAAAAAGGTATAGGTGGCAAATGGTAAAACCAAGGTTGGGCCTTCTTTGGAGGAGTTTTATTCAAAAGCGAAGCTGTCAAGGGGTCCATAAATCACCCGAGCAGCGTAAGGAGCATAAAATCAAGGAACATAACACGGTATGGCCAAACTAGGGTGTGAGAGTGGAACAAAACACGGGCATAAGGCCGAGCCTTCCACCCTTTACCAAGTATATAGATGCATTAATTAAAACAATAGATATTGTGATATCCCAAAATATCGTGTTCAACAAGGAACAAACTTCATCTTCACTGCCACTAAGCGCTATAAGAGAAATTTGGCGAAGCGGTAACATAGCCAATCAGCGGTTTGCTAGGACATGGATGGTTAAAGGTTGACATGGCAATATGGGTGACAAGATATAGCAAGTGGTAGGTATCATGACATAGGCATAGCAAAAAGCGAGCATCTAGCAAGCAAAGATAGAAGTGATATCAAAGGTATGGTCATCTTGCACCTAAGGTTCTCGAGTTGTCGAAAGCTTGATCTTCGTGGGCGTTCTCAACAGGCTCCTTGTTCACGTACTCGTCTCGGCTCTACCCAAAGCAAGAACACAACGGAACCACAATCAAACAAGGAACAATGCACAAACAATATGATGCAAAACATGACATGCGATCGCGAGATGTGATATGCAATGCATATGTATGCTCGGAAGGAAAATGGTGAACGGGCATCAACAGCAAACCAAGTATGCCGCTGGAAAGATGAGTGATTTGGTTGAAATCGATATAAAGATCACGGAATCGGATGCACGGTTTGCAAATGACAAAGCAAAACAAGAATAGCGCAAATCTGCGTTTAACAGCCCGATGCTACTTAGCACATAACACGAAACTATGCTACAGCACCCCAACATAAAAGACAAAGCATATGGCAGCGAACTACAGGAGATGCTTAACAAAGAGGAACACTGAACTACGGCTAAATCACATCATAACATGTTCGAACAAGCATGGTGAAAGTGCTCAAAATATCAGGTTCACAGACTTAGTGAAAATACTAACATTGCCAGGAATTAACATCGAGAAGGCATGTTTAGAGCAAGCAAACAACATGCTACAGGAACTTATAATAGCAAAGCAAGGCATGACATGATTCCACTCAAAGCATATTTCAATAGTCCTTACTGACCATAAGTCAAAAGGACTATAAGAAATGATGGCACCATGTAAACATTGCAAGTTTTATTACAGATTTCAGACTTGGTGAAATATCAGGACATGGCAAAAACAGATTCAACATGGCATGTTAAGTGAGCTTGATGCACTCACTACAGAGCATCTCATGATAAACTAAGCATACACCCATGAAGAAGACATGGCATAGGAGCTATACATGGCAAGAACAACATCATAGCATACACGGATCAACTACAACGACCTCGTGAAAATTGAATCTCATGCAAACAGTCTGCCAGGAAACATTTTCAAGCAAAAGTAGAGCACGAAAATGACATGCTAGACTACTCCATAAATACCAACAAAGGCACGTATGGATAGAGCACATCCATATGTTCAAAACACCCTTACTGATCATGCTCAAAAATGGCATGGATCTCTCTGTAACAACATGAACATATGGCATAAAAATAACAGAAGGACAAGACTTAGTGAAAACACTAAGTTCCTGAAATCAACAACATCATCATCCCTACTTTGCATGCTTGTTCTAGTCAACACATAGCTCACAAAAATACATGGCAAACACCCTGGAAAGATGGCATGGCAATGTTCAACTCACATGTAGGACTTAAGTTCATAGGGTGCACACATAAATCATGGCAAAATGACAAAAGAGCTCGAGCTGATAAGATTCTGAAACTAACGATCTGGAGCCATCTTCCAACAGCATTTCAGGCATCAACATGAGCTCAAATGCAAATGATACAATGGAATTAAATGATGTACTCTTCAGGCGAACAATTTGACATATTATCGTCCAAAGCGGACAGCAGTTGCGGAGATGTGATGCTATGAAAAATGCAAATTATTGAGACTTAGGACTTAGTGGATTGGGGGAGAAGAAGTCGACCTTAGGAATTTTGGATCTGGATCGGGCGGAGCTGGTGGGCGGGGAGGAGAGAGGCGGGGCTGCCAGTGAGGGGAGCCCAGCAGGGCTTGGCCGTGGCCTGGCCTTGTTGCAATTTGGCAGCAATGGCAATGACAGGCCAAACAGCGAAAGCAGCGTGGGTGTGTGTGCCAACGAGCAACACTGTGTGTGTGAATGAAACAGGCTTAGCAATGACCAGAGCAATGTGTGTGTGATCAGGGCAGGCCAACGGTGGTGTGTACCTGTGGTGTGAGGGCGGCCCTTGGCCAGCGAAGCTGGCGGGCTCTTGTGTGTGTGGCACGATGTGCGCAGCCCTATGATTCGTCCGGTTAATGTCGGACTGATGTTAAGGCAGCCAAAGTCGGGCGTGTCATGTGTGGAAGAAGAGGACTAGGGTTTCATCCGAATTTGGGGGAGGGTCTTTAAATAGGCATAGAGGGAGCTAGGAGAGTCAAATGGGGTGTAGTTTTCGCCCCACGATCGTGATCGAGCGACCGAGAACATGGAATGACTTAGATGGGTTATTGGGCTGTTTTGGAGGGTGTTGGGCTGCAACTCAAAAGGCCTTCTGCGGTCTGCGGTTAACGTTGGAGTACCAAGCGAACTCAAATGACCCGAAACTTGACAGGTGGTCTACGGTGCTATACCAGGGCCACTTGGCAAAGCTTCGGTCCATTCGAGAATGTTCAACACCCTTTACGGAAAAAAAGAACAAGAGAATGCGTCGGGGAACATAGAAGTGCGGATTGCAAAGCAGACAGCAGGGAAAATGCTCGGAATCATGAGGCGAACACGTATGCAAATGAGATGCACATGATGAGATGATATGAGATGCATGATGGACAAAATGCAAAAGCGAAAACAAAACCGAACCACGGAGGGAATATCATAGCACATATCCGAAAATGGCAAGAGTTGGAGTTACAAATATGGAAAGATACATCCAAGGGGTGTTACATTGCTCCATGGCTCTGGTTAAACCATCTCGGCTAACACGGTCGTGCGTCCCCAGCGTTAAAGGCATTCGCGCCTCTGAGAAAAACCGCGTCTGCGCAGAACTCTCGGTGGCGCCTATGATTCATAAGCTCTCCACCTCAGGACTTGGTGGCGGACAGCAGTCGGCATCCTCCGTTGGAGAGAATCCGGCCTCGCCTTGCGCTTCGCCTCCGCCTCCGGACCCGGTGTTGGACCCTGGCGGGCGGAGGCTTGGTTGGCAACCTCTTGAACACCGTCCGTGAGTACTCTTTCTCACAGAAAAGGTCATGGCGTTAATGCACCTCCCCGAAAATCCTTTTTCTAAATAGCGAGGCCTTGGGCTATACCGTTCTTGGTGGCGTTTGACCCGTGCCACCTCCTCTTCCGCTGCGGGCGGACTGACCCTTGGTGGTCAGCCGCGTGGGCTCGGCTCCCTGCCTAGAAGGCACCTCTGCGAACACCATTATATCGATGGTGAGAAATGCGCAGGGCCAAGCGGCTGGTGTCGGACGGTCATATTCACCTAGGAAGCGGGGTCGAGGCCAGGGTAGTCAGCCGTGATGGCGACTAAAGCATTATCCATCTGAGTTGGTGGAACACCCGTCGATTAGCTCCACCTTTATGTCGGATCCTCTTGGGAGGCGGATCAAGGACCTTCCGGGTCCTCGGGTTGCGAGGCTAGGCGTATGCTCTCCGGTCCGGCACAGATTCTGCGACAAATCGATAAAATAAGGTACTTAACTTTGAAAATGCTGGTGAGGACAAATGAGCGTCCGCTTACCGGCTCAGAGGTTATTCATGGAGAACCCATTCAATGGGCTCGTCTGGAGAAATCTTCCTTCTCCCCTTTATGCGAGGCGGAAAGAATCTTCACGGATCCTCGGCCGACTCGGCCCTTCGCGGCCATGGCGGGTGGCATCATTCTCCCGTTGAAATCACATAGGGTGGCCCTGTATTGCGGCAGCTGCACCCCATATAATGCACATGGCCGTGACTCAATCATGGTTAGTCAGGAATGGGCCAATAACATATCGGCCCATCAAATAATGGGCGCTCTTGTCTTCCTCCAGCTGGGGGCTCCGTGAGGCGCCAACTCGAGCGTTCTTGAGAGGGCATTGCTAAACTCCGGAGGCGATCGAGCGAGGGTCCGGTAGTGGGCGTCTTCTACATAAAACCATTACGAAGGCTAGTCTTTGGGCGCCTTCTTAGGGGTTCGGAGGATATCTGGTCGGCGATCGCCATATTCGGCACCGCCCACTTGATAGATTGACCCCTCGCGAGAGGCGGGTATGAAGCAGAATAGCCTCTTCCACAGCATAAAATGGGGCTCGATGCCGAGGAATAGCTCATGAGAGAGCAACAAAACCAGCGATATGCAGAATAGAGGCGGGCGTGAGGTGATGGAGCTAGAGTCCGTAGAACTCCAGAGGCCAGCGGAGGAGCAGGATGTCTGAAAATCTGAGGCCTCTTATCGGATAGGGGCGAAGCACACCCGCTCTCCTTTAGAGGGGCTAGGGGTGGCCTCAGCTTGCTTCCCACCTTTGTAGGTGGCCAGCCAGCTCGAGCCCGGGGACGATGAAGGCGGAGGAAGATATCCCTCGCTTGGGCTTCACCAGCTCATTGTGCGAACCGAGCATCTTCTCAATCTCTGGCGGAGGGCTAGGGCCGAGGAGGAGGCAGCGTTGGCCGGTCCATGATGGAATGGGTTTTTGGTCGGGGCGCTCAATGAGTACTCACGGAGGGAAGATGGTGTGGTTTGGATCTGGATTCTTGCCTCTCTTACAGGCAGAGTTATTTGCGCAGCTAGGGGGTAAAACATAAAAATTACCTGACTTTTTCGCATTAGTGCGGCCAGCGTGGAAGAGGGCCATTATTGGGTGTGGAAGCCAAGGGCGCAATGTTTATAAAGAGGCGGACACTATCCGTAAACACATGGAATTTGGAGGAGAACCATGCCTTTTAGCGCAGCGAAGACTATATATCGCTGGACTTGTCGTCATTGAAGCACTGGTTGAGAGCTCTTGAGGAGTCTGGACTAGGGGTGTCGGACAGTAGGACTATCATCGTCGGCCGGACTCCAAGACTATGAAGATAAAAGATTGAAGACTTCGTCCGTGTCGGATGGGACTTTCCTTGGCGTGGAAGGCAAGCTTGGCGATGCGGATATGTAGATCTCCTACCATTGTAACCGACTCTGTGTAACCTAGCCCTCTCCGGTGTCTATATAAAGCTGGAGGTTTTAGTCCATAGGACACACAACCTTTACAACAAACATACCATAGGCTAGCTTCGAGGGTTTAGCCTCCTTGATATCGTGGTAGATCCACTCTTGTACTACCCATATCATCAATATCAATCAAGCGGGAGTGAGGGTTTTACCTCCATCGAGAGGGCCGAACACAGGTAAAAAGCTGTCGTGTCCTTGCCTCCTATTACCATCCGCCTAGACGCACAGTTCATGACCCCTACCGAGATCCGCGGTTTGACACCGACATTGGTGCTTTCATGGAGAGTTCCTGCTTGTGTAAATCATGATGATAGGCGATGGCTTCTTCAATCAACAACAACGCCGTCCGGTGAGACTTTTCTCCCGAACAGATTTTTCGTGTTGGCGACCGCCAACTGCAGGGCATCTGGAGCAGATCAGAATACTCGCCCCAGCCATCAGTCAGGTTGGAAGCCCTAAACTTCACGGTGACATCCACAGGACTTGATCTTGATGGGCTCGAGCCACGGCCGGCGTGCGCCTGATCCACGATGGGCATGATCTGCGCTACTTGGCGGACGGTACCCTCGAGGCGCGCACAAGTCCGCTCGACTCATAGTTCCGACCATTCTGCGCGGTCGAGGACAGGTGGCTGACACGCCTCGAAAGGACAACTTCCATGGCGATGGGCCGGAATCTGACCTTGTCCATTATAAAGCTCGTGACTCGGCGCGGACTCCTTGCGGACTCCAGACCTCCTGCGCCCCTTGGTCGAATCCGGTGGGCATCGATCATGGAGTTCACCGCCGCGGACATCTTCGGCCTCACCCTTTGGCAACATCCTAAATTCGCTAAAGCATCTCTCGTTATCGGAGAACCCTGGCGGATTGCGGTCGAGGATGGTTGAGATCGGGACAGACGAAGAAATTGAAGCCAGCACCCACCACCCCGCCCGTAGCCACTTTTCGATGATTTAACCGACATGCTAGACTATGACTCCGAAGACATCGGCGGTATATGCGACAATGCGGGGGCGATCAAGAACCAGCGCCTACGGAGGCCTTTGGAAGACCACCTCATCATACGATATATACATGGTGGACACCCAAAGGATGGGGACTGCGAAGAAAAGCGAGGAATGATTCTTCTAAACAACCAAGCGCTGGCGTCAGTGGCGCTTCGCTCTAAATCCATACAACAAGAATGGAATTCGAGCACGGAGATAATAACACCAGAGAGTGCGAAGACAACCCCCTCCGGCAAGATTCACCTGGGAGGATGAAGTAGCCAGCCCTCGAGAGATAGCGGCGGAGCGAGGAGATAGAGGATGACAATTACATGCCTCCCTCCGTGAAGCGAGGCAAGCCTCAGCGACGGCAATTTGTCGTGCCGAGATCCGTCCGAACAAGAGCGTTTTAAACTCGGGCTAATGGCCAAAGGCGAGCAACCTAAAAAAAGCAACGACTTCAAGCTGATCAAGACCTGGCTGGCGACGAGATGGACCGAGGTCCTCAGCGGCGAAAGTATGAACTCGAATGCCCCTCAAAAGCTACCCAAAGCGCAAGTTTCTCCCGGCTAGAGGAGGAAGCATACAAACCTTCATCACGATTACTGTCTGGCGGAGACCAGACCACCCGTGGTCGCGGCGGAAGAGCATCTAGGCCCTCCATCGAGGACCGTACCCGACACGCTCGAAATGCAAGCCGGAAATCTCGTCGGACTTGCGGGATATATTGGAGGACAAGGCAAGACAATCCAGATCTATCTACGGATCACGTGGGCCCCACGACCCAGCGACTACCGTCGCGGATCTGACAACTCCGGCGGGCGAACCACGAGACAGCGCTCTCTTGAGCTACGTCGTGATATTGCTCAATATAGAGCGCGCACCCACTATGCTTCACGGATGAAGTAATGGATCATCAAATCCCGAAGGTTAAACCCGTGAATATTGAATCCTCGATGGCTAGCCAGACCCCGGTTTGGATCGAAGATTATCTCCTTCATATCCATATAGCTGTGGCGACGATCTCACGCCATCAAGTATCTCCCACTCAAGCAAGGACCAGCTCGGCATTGGCTTAACAGCTTGCCCGGTGAGTCAATTGGGTGTTGGGAGGACCTGCGGCGCATTCCTCGACAACTTCCGGGGGCATTTATTCGACCACGAACGCCGATGACCTAAGCCACATAATTGACAGCCAAGCGGAGATCGGCGAGAGCGGTTCACAGACCACGGTTCTTAACAAAGAAAAATCAAATCGATTGTCCGGGATCTGGAGAGGCCCTACGCAGCCTTCAAACACAACATCATGACGAGTGGCTGGCCCGGCACCTAGGGGCGGGAAAAGCGAAATCCATGGCAGCCCTCCATCACTCATGACCTTACATGCGGGAGAGGACAGCTGGCTTGCTCATGCAACAACCTCGGCAAAAATCTGGCGATGCGGATACTAAGGACCACAATGGCGGGCGCGTCGAAACAAAACAAAGCGCCGCGTTAGCAGCGATAACAATGAGGATCTGACGTTCAGCGCGGATTGGGCTCTAAACCGGTCGACGGAAGAAGCCATTCAAAAGAACTACTCGGGTCCGTCAACTTGGACGAATACTCGACCGCTCTTGCGGATACATGGCACCCAGAAAACCCAGCTAATCACACCAGAGATTGTTGGGTATTTAGCAGAGCAGGCAAGTTAATTGCCGAAAACAATGACAAGGGCCGCTGGCAATGATGATGAAGAGACCCGGCTTCGCGAGCAGATGAAGACGAAGGTTTCCCCACAAGTGCAGACGGTAAATATGATATCGCAACCCACATACCCAAGAGGGCGGCGAGCGTGCGCCGGGGCGTATATGCGATGGAGCCGATCGCCGAAGTTCAATCCATGGTCCTCTTGTCCGATCACTTTGATCGAAGGACCACCCTACCAGTATCCGCCATGGCGGATTCGCGCGTGGTTTTAGACCCAATGCGTGCGATGGATTTCACCTCACTAGAGTCCTCATGAATGGCGGCGGCACCTTTGAACCTGCTTTATCGGGATACGATGCGCAAAAATGGGCATAGAACCCTCAAAGTTAAACCTACAAAACGACCTTCAAAAGCGTCATACCCGGTGTCGAGGCCAATTGTGCGAGGCTCGGTCACGGCGGAAGTGGTCTTGGATCCCGGATAATTTCCAGCGAGGAGTTAATCTTGACATAGTCCCGTTCGCGATGGCTATCCGCCCTGCTCGGAGACGAACCAGCGTTTACAAAGTTCAGCGGTGCCGCGTATGCATACCTCAAGCTCAAGATGCGGGCCCTCGTGGAATCATCACGGTCAGCGAAATATTGAGCGCTCCCCTCCGAATGGAGGAACACCTGCAGCTCTCGCGATTAGAAGTACTGAGCAGCCTCTTAAGGCAATTTTGAGTCCGGTAGTTAAAAGGCCGGACATGATTAGGCAGCCGGGCAACATACATCAAGACCACCTTGCACGTTAGAACCGCAGCGTATGCAATGCATTAACCCGGCCCTTGCATTATTGCAAGACAAACTCAGCGTACATCATTACGTCTGGAGATACCTTGGGCATAGGGGAGAGCCGCGACCACGACATCTTTCAGTCTTGACTCAACCACCAGGGGGCTCTAAGTGTATTGCTCTTTTTTCTTTTCCTTTTTTATTTTATTTTATCTCAGGACTTTCTGTTTACAAGAGTCATCCAGTGATCAAATCGGCGAACTCACGATGCAACAGCGATGGGAGGAACAAAGGCTCTGACGAACACTCGAATTGGCCTCCATTCGACCATTAAATCTGTTTATTACACCATTCCATAGCCCACCCACAGAGACATGTTTAAAATAGTCCACTCCCTTGCTTACCGCACTATTTGTATGTATTCTGCACTCATGGCTGAATTCCCAGAATAAACAATGCATTACTTTTCTCTTATAGTTGCATTCCTTTCTATATATATATATATATATATATATATATATATATATATATATATATTCATTTATGACACCTTGCATCCATACAATTTGAGTACGGCGAATACACGAGGGCTTATGTTCCCCGCATTATGGTGTGAAGTCCGAACACTTTAACAAGTCGGCACCCGAACTTATAGCACTATATGCATCGGCTCGAATCATGTCTTGGGTCAATAGTTGGGTTTGCGGCTCCCATGTTTTGGTACCTTACGTTCCGTTCAAGTGGCTAAGTACTTCCTGGGAGAACCCTGCGATTGCGCCCGGTTGAGCTGAGCAAGCGCCTCGGTGGAGAAAGCTAAAACTTCTTGTCATGATAAGGCTGGTGAGTGGCTGTTAGAGAGGTATTCGAGTCCCTAAGACTTACGCCGCTTAGGCGAGGCAGGATCTGTCCCGGCCCGAGGCGTGGATAGCGCCCGAACTCGGTCTTGACACTAGGGCTTGGCGAAATTTAAAATTATAGAATTCTATGGCTAAGTGAGAGTGTTCAAGCATTATAAGTCTGGTTGCCTTGTTACGTTGTGTTGGCGCCTCCTAGATGGACCCAAATATGGGAACAAGAGCTCAAGTTTATCCGAACACCCGGCACTTTCGTGGCATGAAATTGAAGCCGACGATTGCCATCTCTGGATTTGATAAGCGGCCGCACAAAGGTCATATTTTAAATCAAATAAGCATTGTAGGCGCATATGAACAAAGTTTTCAGCGCACATGATAACACATTGCGAGTTTACTCCATAATTACATCTCACGGGCACTCATCGCAATCTTGCGGGCACCCTTGAGGACAGATCTTAAAGTACATCTTGAAGTGCGATACTCCTTGCCCGGCCGCTTGCGTCCGTCAGAAGCCTCTCGGCATCGGCCTGCCCAAGTGCACCTACTTGCGGGCAAGGGCCCAGCAGGCACCTTCAATGCGGCCGGGCTGATGACCTCCATCCAAGACGCATCCACCAGTGCCGCATGAGGCCGGAAGTAGCTCCAGGCACAGCCTCTCGAGGCCTGGCCGGACTACCAAGGCCCTTCACAGCTGCTCGGCTACCTTGTGGAGCTCGACCGGCTGCTTGAATTTGGTCGCTAGGAGCACAGGATGTCGGCCTCGTCATCTTGAGACGAAGACCTTCTCTGTTGAGCTCCCTCCTCGGCCCAGTAGAATGCAGCGACGCCGGACGCGGCGCAAGGCAGATCTGCAAAGCGCCCTAGAGAGCTCGAATTCGGGTAAATAACAGGTAATTTACATTCACATGCTTGGTTTGCATGAAAAAATGCCTTACCGCCGCTATCTTCTTCGCCGCCTCAATCTCTGGAGGGACTTATGGGCCTCGTCCTTGGCGGCTTTGGCACTTTCAAGAGCCAAGGCAAGCCGGACTCTCGAGTCTTGAGTCGCGCTCCAAACTCTCATGCTTTTCCATGAGGCACGGGCTCTTGCCGCCCTCCGCCACCGCGCCTCCTGCTTTTCTCGCTCCGCTCGTTCCAGCGGGCGCGTTGCGTTCGGCCGTGGACACGACGGCCTCCTTGAAATTCGCCACCTCGTTCGTGGCCCTACGGTACTGCCACGTTATCCTTGTTATTTCTATTGCAATAAAAATCCTTTTTTTGTAAGGTACAAATTTCAAAGGGTGTTACTCACCTTCTTTGTCCTCGAGCTACTTCTTGGCAAGGCGAGCTCTTGCTCGGACCGCTCGAGTCTGCTTCAACACCGACCTCCACCAGTCGGTCTTGGCGAGGAGTCGGCAGCGCAGCCTGCAAACCCATATTGACATAATTTTAGCACTCCTGCATATATCTTTTTAGATCCTCAGTCCGGTTTTTCTTCCAGAACACCGAACCCGAGCATGAGGCTCTGTCTGCTCACGATATCACATTACATATTTTAAACTTCTTACCTCAAAGCTTTGTTAGAAGACTCTTGCAGGCTTCAGTCATCCCGTTCTTGGCGAGTTGAACCTTTTGAATCACGCACTCCTTGATAGTCGCGGTGCTCTTCCTCGATGGAAGCACCGTTGGCCTGTTGGGGAGCGTAGTAATTTCAAAAAATTCCTGGCGCACCGCAAGATCATGGTGATGCATAGCAGCGAGAGGAGAGTGTTGTCTCGTACCCTCGTGAACCGAAGCGGAGCGATCTGGCGTGAGGAAGTAGTCGTCACGTTCTCCTCGCGATCCGACCGATCCAACGCCGTTACTCCGGCGCCCCGAGTTCTTGACACACGTGCAGCTTGATGGCGTCCCTCGTACTCCGATCCAGCCGAGTGTCGGGGAGAGTTCCGTCGACCTGACGGCGTGGTGGCGATCTTGATGTTCTACCGGCGCGAGGCCGCCTAAGCTTTGCGGCGATATGACCGAGTGGAATATGGTGGAAGGGGCACGCACGGCTAAGGCGATCCGTAGATCAAACTTATGCATTCTAGGGTGCCCCCCTGCCCCGTATATAAAGAGCAAGGGGAGGGGCGGCCGGCCAGAGGAGGCGCGGGAGTCCTACTCCCTCAGGGAGTAGGATTCCCCTCAATCTAGTTGGAATAGGATTCACGGAGGGAAGAGAGAGAGGGGCGGCCCACCTTTCCTAGTCCTAGTAGGACTAGGGGAAGAGGGCCTGTGACCACCTAGGGCTGGCCCTTTCTCCTTTCCACCAAGGCCCACTATGGCCCATATAGTTCCGGGGGTTCGGTAACCTCCGGTACTCGATAAATTCGATTTCACGGAACCATTCCGAACTCCAAATATAGGCTTCCAATATATCAATCTTTATGTCTCGACCATTTGAGACTCCTCGTCATGTCCGTGATCACATCCGGGACTCGAACTTCTTGGTACATCAAAATACATAAACTCATAATATAAGCATCGCCGAAACCTTAGCGTGCGGACCCTACGGTTCGAGAACAATGTAGACATGACCGAGACCGTCTCGGTCAATAACCAATAGCGGGACCTGGATGCCCATATTGGTTCCTACATATTCTCGAAGATCTTTATCGGTCGGATCGCATAACAACATCGTTGTTCCCTTTGTCATCGGTATGTTACTTGCCCGAGATTCGATCGTCGGTATCAATACCTAGTTCAATCTCGTTACCGGCAAGTCTCTTTACTCGTTCCGTAATACATCATCTCACAGCTAACTCATTAGCTGTAATGCTTGCAAGGCTTGATGATGTGTATTACCGAGAGGGCCAGAGATACCTCTCCGACAATCGGAGTGACAAAACCTAATCTCGAAATCGCCAACCCAACATCGCCTTTGGAGACACTGTAGTACTCCTTTATAATCACCCGATTCGTTGTGGCGTTTGGTAGCACCAAAGTGTTCCTCCGATAGCAGGAGTTGCATAATCTCATAGTTACGAGGAACATGTATATGTCATGGATAAAAGCGGTAGCAACATACTAAGCGATCGTGTGCTAAGCTAATGGAATGGGTCATGTCAATCAGATCATTCTACTAATGATGTGACCTTGTTAATCAAATAACAACTCTTTGTTCATGGTTAGGAAACATAACCATCTTTGATTAACAAGCTAGTCTAATAGAGGCATACTAGTGACATGTTGTTTTGTCTATGCATTCACACATGTATCATGTTTCGGTTAATACAATTCTAGCATGAATGATAAACATTTATCATGAAATAAGGAAATAAATAATAACTTTATTATTGCCTCTAGGGCATATTTCCTTGATCTCCCACTTGCACTAGAGTCAATAATCTAGATTACATAGTATAGATTCTCACACCCATGGAGTCTTGGTGTTGATCATGTTTTGCTCGTGGAAGAGGCTTAGTCAGCGGGTCTGCTACATTCAGATCCGTATGTATCTTGCAAATCTCTATGTCTCCCACGGACTAAATCCGGATGGAATTGAAGCGTCTTTTGATGTGCTTGGTCCTCTTGTGAAATCTGGATTCCCGCTAAGGCAATTGCTCGATATTGTCACGAGAAGATTTTCATTGGACCCGATGCACTAGGTATGACACCTAGATGGGATATGAACTCCTTCATCCAGACTCCTTCATTAGCTGCTTCGAAGCTGCTATGTACTCCGCTTCACATGTAGATCCCTTCTGACGCTTTGTTTAGAACTGCACCAATGGCAGCTCCTCCGTTTAGTGTAAATCGTATCCGGTCTGCGATTTAGAATCGTCCGGATCGGTGTCAAAACTTGCATCAACGTAACCGTTTACGATGAGCTCTTTGTCACCTCCATATCTGAGAAACATATCCTTAGTCCTTTTCGGTATTTCGGGATGTTCTTGACCGCTGTCGATGATCCACTCTGGATTACTTTGGTACCTCCTGCTAAGCTTATAGCAAGGCACACATCAGGTGCAGTACACAGACATTGCATACATGATAGAGCCTATGGCTGAAGCATAGGAACATCTTTCATTTCTCTCTATCTTCTGCGGTGGTCGGGCATTGAGTCTTACTCAACTTCACACCTTGTAACAGGCAAGAACCCTTTCTTTGCTTGATCCATTTTGAACTTCTTCAAAATTTTGTCAAGGTATGTGCTTTGTGAAAGTCAATTAAGCGTCTTGATCTATCTCTATAGATCTTAATGCCCAATATGTAAGCAGCTTCACGAGGTCTTTCATTGAAAAACTCTTATTCAAGTATCCCTTTATGCTATCCGGTAATTCTATATCATTTCCGATCAGCAATATGTCATCTACATATAATATCGGAAATGCTATAGAGCTCCACTCACTTTCTTGTAAATCTGAGGCTTCTCCAAAAGTGCTGTATGAACCCAAATACTTTGATCACACTATCAAAGCGTTTATTCAACTCGAGATGCTTGCACCAGTCCATAAATGGATCATTTGGAGCTTGCACACTTTGTTAGCTCCTTTGGATCGATAAAACCTTACGGTTGCATCATATACAACTCTTCTTCCGAAATCCATTCAGGAATGCAGTCTTGACATCCATTTGCCAAATTTCATAATCATAAAATCGGCAATTGCTAACATGATTCGGACAGACTTAAGCATCGCTTCTGGTGAGAAGGTCTCATCGTAGTCAATCCCTTGAACTTGTCGAAAACCCTTTGCGACAAGTCGAGCTTTAATAAACGATAACATTACCGTCGGCCGGTCTTCTTCTTGAAGATCCACTTGTTTTCTATTGCTTGCCTACCCTCGGGCAAGTCAACCAAAGTCCATACTTTGTTTTCATACATGGATCCCATCTCAGATTTCATGGCCTCAAGCCATTTCGCGAATCTGGGCTCACCATCGCTTCTTCATAGTTCGTGGGTTCATCATGATCTAGTAGCATGATTTCCGAACAGGATTACCGTACCACTCAGTGCGGATCTTACTCTGGTTGATCTACAAGGTTACTGTAGTAACTTGATCTGAAGTTTCATGATCCACATCATCAACTTCCTCACTACTTGGTGTAGATGTCTCGAAACGGTTTACGTGACAAACTACTTTCAAGTAAGGAGAAGGTACCATTACCTCATCAAGTTCTACTTTCCTCCCCTCACTTCTTTAGAGAGAAACTCCTTCTCTAGAAAGGATCCATTCTCGACAACAAATGTCTTACCTTGGATCTGTGATAGAAGGTGTACCCAACTGTCTCCTTTGGGTATCCTATGAAGACACATTTCTCCGATTTGGGTTCGAGCTTATCGGGTTGAAGCTTTTTCACATAAGCATCGCATCCCCAAACTTTAAAGCGACAACTTTGGTTTCTTGCTAAACCATAGTTCATAAGGTGTCGTCTCAGCAGATTTTGACGGTGTTCTATTGAGTGTGAATCGGCCGTCTCTAGAGCATAACCCCAAAGCGATAGCGGTAAATCGTAAGAGACATCATAGATCGCACCATATCTAGTAAAATGCGATTACGACATTCGGACACACCATTACGCTGTGGTGTTCGGGTGGCGTGAGTTCGAAACTATTCGCATTGTTTCAAATGTAGACCAAACTTCGTAACTCAAATATTCACCTCCACGATCGGATCGCGAAACTTAATTTTCTTATTACGATGATTTTCCACTTCACTCTGAAATTCTTTGAACTTTTCAAATGTTTGAGACTTATGTTTCATTAAGTAGATATACCCATATCTGCTTAAATCATCTGTGAAGGTGAGAAAATAACGATATCCGCCCGAGCCTCAACATTCATCGGACCACATACATACGTATGTATGATTTCCAACAAATCTGTTGCTCTCTCCTTAGTACGGGAAGCGGGGTTTTAGTCATCTTGCCCATGAGGCACGGTTACATAAGTGCCAAGTGATTCATAATCAAGTGACTCCAAAAGTCCATCGATATGGAGTTTCTTCATGCGCTTTACACCGATATGACCTAAGCGGCGATTGCCACAAATAAGTTGCACTATCATTATCAACTCTGCATCTTTTGGTTTCAACATTATGAATATGTGTATCACTACTATCGAGATTCATCAAAATAGACCACTCTTCAAGGGTGCATGACCATAAAAGATATTACTCATATAAATAGAACAACCATTATTCTCGATTTAAATGAATAACCGTCTCGCATCAATCAAGATCCAGATATAATGTTCATGCTCACGCAGGCACCAAATAACAATTATTTAGGTCTAAAACTAATCCGAAGGTAGATGTAGAGGTAGCGTGCCGACCGCGATCACATCGACTTTGGAACCATTTCCCAGCGCATCGTCACCTCGTCCTTTGCGGTGTTAAGCAATCCGTAGTCCTGTTTGAGTTGCAAATATTAGCAGAACCGTATCAAATACCAGTGCTCTGCGAGCTCTAGTAAGGTACACATCAATAACATGTATATCACATATACCTTTGTTCACCTTGCCATCCTTCTTATCCGCCAAATACTTGGGGCAGTTCCGCTTCGGTGACGGTCGCTTGCGGTAGAAGCACTCTGTTTCAGGCTTAGGTCCGGACTTGGGTTTCTTCTCTGGCGACAACTTGCTTGCTGTTCTTCTTGAAGTTCCTTCTTCTTCCCTTTGCCTTTCTTCTTGAAACTAGTGGTCTTATTGACCATCAACACTTGATGCTCCTTCTTGATTTCTACCTCCGCAGCCTTTAGCATTGCGAAGAGCTCGGTATAGTCTTTACTAACCCTTGCATATTATAGTTCATCACGAAGCCTTTGTAGCTTGGTGGCGGTGATTGAAGAATTACATCAATGACACAATCATCGGAAGATTAACTCCCGGTTGAGTCAAGTGATTGTAATACCCGGACATCTTGAGTATATATGTGCTCTGAGCGAACTATTCTCCTCCATCTTGCAGCTATAGAACTTATTGGAACTTCATATCTCTCAATCCGGGCATTACATTTGGAATATTAACTTGAACTCTGGAACATCTCATATGCTCCATGCGTTCAAAAGCGTCGTTGAAGTCGGTTCTAAGCCGTAAAGCATGGCACTGCTTGAACTATAGAGTAGTCATCAGCTTTGCTCGCGCGGGCGTTCACAACATCGGTGTTGCTCCTGCAGCAGGCACGGCACCTAGCGGTGCATCGGGGCGTAACTCTTACATGCAGCAATGAGGATAATCCTCGAGATTCACGGACCCGATCCGTGTAGTTGCTACCATCATCTTTCAACTTTGCTTTCTCAAGGAGCATTAAAATTCAACGGAACAACAGCACGAGCCATCTATCTACAATCAAACATAAACAAGCAAGATACTATCAGGTACTAAGTTCATGATAAATTTAAGTTCAATTAATCATATTACTTAAGAACTCCCACTTAGACAAACATCCCTCTAGTCATCTAAGTGATCACGTGATCCAAATCAACTAAACCATAACCGATCATCACGTGAAATGGAGTAGTTTTCAATGGTGAACATCTTATGTTGATCATATCTACTATATGATTCACGCTCGACCTTTCGGTCTCCGTGTTCGAGGCCATATCTGCATATGCTAGGCTCGTCAAGTATAACCAGTATTCTGCGTGTGCAAAACTGGCTTGCACCCGTTGTAGATGGACGTGAGAGCTTATCACACCCGATCATCACGTGGTGTGCAGGCACGACGAACTTTGGCAGCGGTGCATACTCGGGAGAACACTTCTTGATAATTTAGTGAGAGATCATCTTATAATGCTACCGTCAATCAAAGCAAGATAAGATGCATAAAAGATAAACATCACATGCAAATCAATATAAGTGATATGATATGGTCATCATCATCTTGTGCTTCGTGATCTCCATCTCTGCAGCACCATCATGATCACCATCGTCACCGTAGCGACACCTTGATCTCCATCATTAGCATCGTTGTCGTCTCGCCAATCTTATGCTTCTCGACTATCGCTACCGCTTAGTGATAAAGTAAAGCATTACGAGGCGATGCGTTTCATACAATAAGCGACAACCATATGGCTCCTGCCGATTGCCGATAACCGGTTACAAAACATGATCATCTCATACAATAAAATATAGCATCATGTCTTGACCATATCACATCACAACATGCCTGCAAAAACAAGTTAGGCGTCCTCTACTTTGTTGTTGCAAATTTTACGTGGCTGCTACGGGCTTAAGCAGAACCAATCTCACCTCGCATCAAAACCACAGCGATACTTCGTCAAATAGACTCGTTTAACCTTCTCAAGGACGGGCGTATGCCTTTTCAGTTCAACTAAAGTGAGAGAGCAGACACCCTTGGTCACCTTTAAGCAGCGAGTGCTCGTGGCGGTGAAACCAGTCTCGCGTAAGCGTCTGGCGTAATGTCGGTCGGGCGCTTCATCTCACAATACCGCTGAACCAAAGTATGACATCTGGTAGGTAGTATGACTTGTATCGCCCACAACTCACTTGTGTTCTACTCGTGCAAAACATCAAACCATAAAAACCTAGGCTCGGATGCCCTTTGTTGGGGAGCGTAGTAATTTCAAAAAATTTCCCTCGCACACGCAAGATCATGGTGATGCATAGCAGCGAGAGGAGAGTGTTGTCTCGTACCCTCGTGGACCGAAGCGGAGCGATCTGGCGTAGAGGAAGTAGTCGTGCGTTCTCCTCGCGACCCGACCGATCCAGCGCCGTTACTCGGCGCCCGAGTTCTTGACACCGTACAGCTCGATGGCGTCCCTCGTACTCGATCCAGCCGAGTGTCGAGGAGAGTTCCGTCGGCCTGACGGCGTGGTGGCGATCTTGATGTTCTACGGTAGCGAGCCGCCTAAGCTTTGCGGACGATATGACCGAGTGGAATATGGTGGAAGGGGCACGCACACGGCTGAGAGCGATCCATAGATCAAACTTATGCATTCTAGGGTGCCCCCTGCCCGTATATATAAAGAACAGGGGAGGGGCGGCCGGCCAAGAGGAGGCGCGCCGGGGAGTCCTACTCCCTCGGGAGTAGAGATTCCCCTCAATCCTAGTTGGAATAGGATTCACGGAGGGAAAGAGAGAGGGCGGCCCACCTTTCCTAGTCCTAGTAGGACTAGGGGAAGAGGCAGCTTGACCACCTAGGGCTGGCCCTTTCTCCTTTCCACCAAGGCCCACTATGGCCCATATAGTTCCGGGGGTTCGGTAACCTCCGGTACTCGATAAATTCGATTTCACGGAACCATTCGAACTCAAATATAGGCTTCAATATATCAATCTTTATGTCTCGACCATTTGAGACTCCTCGTCATGTCCGTGATCACATCCGGGACTCGAACTTCTTGGTACATCAAAATACATAAACTCATAATATAACTATCCTTGAAACCTTAAGCGTGCGGACCCTACGGTTCGAGAACAATGTAGACATGACCGAGACACGTCTCGGTCAATAACCAATAAGCGGGACACTGGATGCCCATATTGGTTCCTACATATTCTCGAAGATCTTTATCGGTCGAGACCGCATAACAACATCGTTGTTCCCTTTGTCATCGGTATGTTACTTGCCGAGATTCGATCGTCGGTATCAATACCTAGTTCAATCTCGTTACCGGCAAGTCTCTTTACTCGTTCCGTAATACATCATCTCACAGCTAACTCATTAGCTGTAATGCTTCAAGAGCTTGATGATGTGTATTACCGAGAGGGCAGAAGATACCTCTCAGACAATCGGAGTGACAAAACCTAATCTCGAAATCGCCAACCCAACATCGCCTTTGGAGACACTGTAGTACTCCTTTATAATCACCCGATTCGTTGTGACGTTTGGTAGCACCAAAGTGTTCCTCCGTGTAGCAGGAGTTGCATAATCTCATAGTTACGAGGAACATGTATATGTCATGGATAAAAGCGGTAGCAACATACTAAGCGATCGTGTGCTAAGCTAATGGAATGGGTCATGTCAATCAGATCATTCTACTAATGATGTGACCTTGTTAATCAAATAACAACTCTTTGTTCATGGTTAGGAAACATAACCATCTTTGATTAACAAGCTAGTCTAATAGAGGCATACTAGTGACATGTTGTTTTGTCTATGCATTCACACATGTATCATGTTTCGGTTAATACAATTCTAGCATGAATGATAAACATTTATCATGAAATAAGGAAATAAATAATAACTTTATTATTGCCTCTAGGGCATATTTCCTTCACTTTGTGCGGTCGAACTCCCACAAATTAAAGGCCCGGTTGGCGGGGGAGAATCCAGTGGGACGAGCATGACCTGGATCACATTGACAAGCCTAAGCTTATTGTTCACCAAAGATGCGGAGAGAGAATTTAGAGTCTGTCAGGCTCCAAGAACTGCCCTGTAGCAAGCCCTTCTCTTTCGGGAGTGTGAGCTGCATGAGGATACCAGAATCTGAACTTCGGGGCGCTGCCCATTTAGGTCCACCTTGGCTCGGTGATGTAGAACCACCCGTTGCCACCCCTTGGCGGACTCCACGAAGGCCCCTTGAGCCAGAATAACGTTGGGCATCTTGCCCACCATGGCGCCTCCGCACTCAAGCTTGGGCGCCCTTCACTACCTTGGCTTGACATTGAAGGTCTTGAGCCTAAGCAGAAGTGGGGCGGAATGCTGAGAGAGAAGGCCTGCTTTACGACGATAAAGGCCAAGATGTTGAGGATGAAGTTTGGCGCCCGGATCATTGGAAGTCGAGACGTAGTAGTACTGAGCCCCGGACGAAGGGTGCAATGGGAAGCCCGATCCAGCGGCGAAGTGGGGAAGAATATGACCCTCTCATGGGGCACTGGAGGTGGGGATGAGCTGCCCCTCGTCGGCAGGCGGCCGGTCTTGTGATATCATTTGGAAAGAGTATCCCGGCCGCCGGCTTTGATGATGCTCCTCCTTAGCGGAGGAGGCCAACCCTGCCTCCGCTCCAGACCTGGTGGAGAAGGTCGAGAGCGAGATGTGCGGACTTGAGCCTTTGGAGCTTCGAGTCTTGAGAGATGGATAAGCAAAGGAGGAAGAAGGCGTGGTAAAAAAGGTGGATCCTTATCCCTTATATATAAGCGGAATGAAGACTATCGTCCCCACTTTAGTAAAACTTGCTTATCTCCCAAGCGCCACCATCAATGGAGTGCGGTTGGGTTACTGCAATCCATATATATTGATGAGAATCCGGAATAAGGGAACACGATCTACCTTCCAACAAGGCGTGCCAAGAAACACGCTTAGCTTCAAGCGAGGTGGTATAATAAAAAACAATTCAAGTAAAGGCTTGGTAGTGGTGTGACGTCATGCCACAAAATCGTCGGCAGATTGAACTTGTGTACATATTATTCTCTCTGATGGAATGTGGAATTTATTTTGCGAGCGGACACTATCTGAGTGTTCACAATCTTC
>JAHHZJ010000422.1:0-47661 GCA_021437245.1 Aegilops speltoides
AACAACAAACCATTTAAACAAGCAGGGATGTCGAACATAAATTACACATGAATTCTGCACCCTAGAAGTACTTATGACCTATCTCGTTGCTTAAAGTAGCTATTTAAGTGCTGAGCCGAACAGGTAATTCTTAACAGTAAGTATCAAACACATAGATGGTATGATCTATAATAGGATTAACAGGCTATGACATTATGTAATCAATAGCAAACTAAATTAAGCCAGCGGCATAATTGAACAATTTTGCAATAAGTGGCTAACTAAAATTCCGAGCGAGTGGCGAACTTATGCTAGCTCTTTATGCAGGCACACTACAACTTCTTTTTCACTTACAAGGTTCTCTGAAGAGTCCATGGCATCAATTGCTTGGATATGCAGTCCCAATATTTCTTTCTTTCCACCTTTGCATTGGTAAGTCGGGATGGTTAATCTGGTAAGATAGTGCGTCCTTGATATGTTATATGAGGGCGTGTAGTCGGACTAGTTGTAGCCACACACATCTGCTTGGCTTTTACTATATATTTCATGCGATTATATTTGGCATATCGAGGTCTAAGCAATCTACAATAGTATGAAAAGGCGCATCCTTCACATTATTGGCGAACTTCAGTTCATAAAACAAGCAATTCAACCATTCTATGGGTAAATCAAAAAGCACCTACGGAATATTTTTCACTACCCCAATCATACCACAAAAGAAGCGGCGCGCCATATGGAGGAGGCTGGTATGGGTGGCCGCCTCGGGTGCATTTGGAAAGTGTGCACCTAGTTTGAGTAAATCCCGATTAATCGGGAGGTTGGATGCGACATATGCCATGAGTGGCTTATCATGGTGAGGCGAGTAGAAGGCGTGCGGTGCACTGAAATGGGATGAGGCGAACATGCAGCCGTGAATCTTACCCGGCTTGAGGGCTCTCAGGAGATCACCCTTCTGCGCTCTGCCGAGGTCTCCACTTGATCACTATGGGGTGATAGTACAATGGTGCTCCTCAAGGCTGTGTGGAAGCGAGGGAAGGAGCAAGGCTAGCTCTTTCCTTCTTGCTATCTGTCTAAACCTATCGAGGGCGAACCCTTTGCATAGGTGCCCGGGGGTTTATATAGAGCTACCAAGAAGTACTGATAATATCGGCCAGGCGTAGCCCGATCGTCGATCTCTCTGCTTGGTAGTCTTCCCACTTGGCTTAGGGCCGCCGGTGGCGGAGTCCTGTGAACAGCGAACTCTTGTCGGCGCTCTTGGTAGCCTGAGCTTAGTCGTAGGAGTCGTGGGAAACGATCTTTACTGCTGCTCGGTGATTCTGATCGCCACTCCCGTCAATCTGGTTTATGGCTTGTGGGGCCTCGGCCCAGAAGCTGGCCGACTGCAGAGGAGAAACCGACTCCCGTAGGTCAAATCTTCGGACTCTCCGGTAGTGTTCTTCTATCTCACTGCGAGGGCCCGGCGATCTCTCCGGCCGTCTGGCCTTGCTTCGTCGTGGAGCACGGTGCCTTGTGCTGTGTGGCTGAGTCAAGGAGGCATGGCAGCAGTGCAGCGCCTCACGGAGATCTCACGTGTGGACTCTCCATGTGCCATGCCTTCTCCCGTGGGTCGAGGGACGGCCACGATGGGGGCAGTACCCTTCATTGAGTCTTCGTGAAGGTCATGAGCCGACTCTCCAGATCGGCCCCTCGAGGTCATAAGCCCAGTCGGCTTGGTCGAGTCGCCGTCTGGGGACTACTGCTTTTCGAAAGGTCGCCCGGTGGGACTCGGCCTTACGGAAGGTCGCTTTTTGAACTTCGGCCTTCGAAGAGTCATGACTGAGGCTCGGTTCTCCCGAAGGTCGCCCATTGGGACTCGGCCTTCTCGGAAGTCGCCCGTTGGGACTCGGTGAGGAGCTTGCAGCCCTTGATGTCTTGAAAGATCTGAGTCTGGGTCAGCCTACCCATGGCCCATTACTCAAACATTAGTCCCCGAGCTGGCGAAGCTTCAGTGAGGCGGCATCGTGGGGCTTCGGCAGTTTCGATCTCTGCGGTGCCGACTCGAGATTCGCTGCCGGCGTCTTCGAGCCGCCTCGCGAAACCGGCCCGGCCTCCACCGTAGCCCATTCCTCGCAAATCGTGGCGGAGGCAATGACATATCTCGACTCGCTTCCACGCCATCTGCTAGGCGGTTCCTGTCGCGTGGCGCGGCGTGGAAGCGATAGCTTTGCACATGCCACTTGCGGCAAGGCCAGGATGGGCGCGAGTGGGAGCCGCCATTACCGCGCCTCGGCTCCGGCCGGATCGCTGCGGCGAGGCGGTTGGCATCCCATGGTTCTGCGGGCGGTAACCCGTGGGGATTTTATCGTGAAGGCGCGTGGGGTCATAGGCGCGATTAATCCCCATCGCCCCTCGGCTTCTCAGCCATGGGGCTATAAATAAACCCGAGGGCGGCCTCGGCACCGCGCGCCTCCCTCCCTGCCCTCTTGCCTTTCTTCCTCCGCCGCTCCGCTCCGTCGCCTTCTTCTTCTTCGCCTGCGATGAGTTCCTCTCTCCTTGCGCCCCCCGCCTCGGCGCTCTGGCGAGTGGGGCGGCTCAAACGTGGATCACGGAGAGACATCGAGTTCCGCCGCCGGACCCGCCGCCTCCGGGCTTGGTTTGGTGCTGAACCCGTACTCTAGCAGCCGAAGAAGGAGAAATCCGCGCCTTGGAGAAGCGAAGCGGCGAGTCATCTTCCGCTCGCACCTCATCGCAGCGGGATGGAGCTCCCGGCGGGCGGGTTCCTCCGCTCGTTCCTCGGTAGCTTCAACTGCGGCGCACTGCCCTCACCCCCACGGCAGTGGTGCTCCTCTCTGCCTTCGCCACCACTTGTCGAGGCTACAGTCAGCGTTCTCCCCACCCTCGAGCTGTGGGGAGAGTTCTTCTCTTCGGCTCGGCACTTTCGGGCTGCGGAAGCCTTGTCAGGCGCGATCTTAACCGCGTTCATCGCGTCCTGGCGCCTGACGACCGACAACCCCTTTCGCCCATCGGCGGTGAAGTCGGTGAAGATGTGGCGAAGGCGATACTTCTATGTGAAGAAGTCATCGCCGCAAACAGCCAGGTCGCCTTGCATGCCCTTCGACCCGAACTTGACTGGCCCGGCCGCCTAGCATTGGTCCCACGCTCGAAGTCACTTCGCCCTCCGAATTCGTGCCGTCGTCTCCAGAATCATAGCCTTGATCGGAAGGGCTCGTCGCCTCCGATCCTGGCGGCGCCATCGGTAACGCAGCGGTACTTCAGCTCAGGCGGCCCCACCTCATGTCCCGGATAGGCGGCCGGCCTGACCCAAGCAGTGCATGCACCAAAGACATGCCAGCGAATGGCGAACATGGTGAACCTCATGCCTTTTACCAAGTTCACCGATGAGTGGCGGTTCGGCAAAGAGCCGTACTCGTAGTGACAACCCTCCGCCTTGATGGTAAGTTTTTCGTCGTATTTCGATCTAGCTCATATCCGACTTGAGCTCTGATCTTTTGGTATTCTTGAGCAGAATCCCCTCACGGCGCCGCTGCATTGTCACCGAAGAGCAGCGAGTACATCACGACCTTGTGAGGTCAGTGACATCGACGACCTTGACTTGAAAGTCATGGCGCTGAGCCTGGCTTGAGGCAGCAGAGAAGAAAGGAAGACGGCAGCCTCGGACCGTCGGCGACTTCGCGGCCTTGAAAGCCAGCTTCGTGAAGTCAATCCTTGCCAGCATAACCAAAGCAGCCCTTCCACCCATGCCAGCGCAAAGAAGGCGCCCCACCCAGCCGAGAATGCGCCCGGCCCGAATCGAAGAAGCCAGGGAAGCGCCGCGACCAAGCGGGAAGAGAAGCGTAGCTTAATAACGCTTAGGAAGGAAGTGAAGAAGCCGCCCGCTTGTTTCGCCGTAGAATCCCTTTCTTTGTTTCTTTTGATTTTGCTTGAATTGCTCGACTTTCCCCCCTTTCTTCTCCAGCGCCCCCTCTCCCTTGAGAGAGTCACGCGCCCTGCGTCATAAATTAAAGGCGGCGTCCTCAACTGCAGCGGCGGGTTGACCCGCCGCCGATCTCGGGGAGGCAGCGGAGGCGGAAGCAGCGGGAAGCGGCGGAGGAGGAGGAGGCGGCGCCTAGAAGGCGTGGGCTGATGATGCGGCATGTGGCCTTGGCATCTGAACGAGGCCGTGGCATGGCAGCGGCGGCATGCAAGCAGGATCCAGCTGACCGTTCCGTCGCCCAGCAGCAGCGATGCTTATCCCCAGCCATCGTCAGCGCCCGTAGCCCCCTGAATTCCACGGGAGTAGGCCCAGGGGAAATCGGCACCGCCAACCCTCTCATGAGAGGAAAGTGCGGCAGCGGGCTCCGGGCACCCGCGCGCGCCGCCTCCGCCACCTCGCCGCCTCGCGTCTTCGAGCCGCCACGGCAAGCAGCCGAGTGGACCCTTGAGATCCGCCCGGCTAACGGGCGGCAGCCGTAGCAATGCCTCTCCGAGGTCGCCCGTCTTGGAAACACGCCCGCCCAATCGAAGGAGCCCAAGCTCACTTGCCGCGGCTTTCGAAGGCAAACGCCCCGCCAGCATGGCGAATAAGACCTTGAGCCTCGGTGCAGCATACCGGCTTCAGAGTGCCTTGGCCAGCAGCGGCACGTGAACCAGCGCTTACGGGCCGTTCGATCCAAGTTGCGCAAGGAAAGCGAAAGCCCTCAACTCTAGTACCGGGCGCACTTGTGACCATGCGGGCACTCACGTCCGGATGCAGCTTTGTTTTTCCTTTTTAGTTCTCTCGTCTTTTTTCTTGCCAGGGGCGTGTAGGATCGGAAGTATGTCTAGAGGGGGTGATTAGACTACTTGACAACTTAAAAACTTGGCCTTTTGATTAGAGTAGTTTCTTAGCAAGTTCACGAATGACAACCAAGTCAAGTATCACCCTACATGCAATTCTAGAGTTATGGCAGCGGAAAGTAAATTGCATTATAGTAAATGAGAAGAGAGGTGGAGAAGAGCAAAGCATAAGTTGGTGACACGGAGATTTTTTTCGTGGTTCCGATGGGTGGTGCTATCGTCGAAATCACGTTGATGGAGACTTCAACCCCACGGAGGAGTGCACTCATGTGAGTCCACGGAGGCTCCACCCACGAGAGGGTCCTGAAGAAGCAACCTTGTCTATGCCATCATGGCCTCGTCCACGGAGGACTAGCCTTACTGGGGTAGATCTTCACGAGTAGGCGATCTCCTTGCCCTTACAAACTCCTTGGTTCAACTCCACATCATGTGGAGGCTCCCAAGTGACACCTAACCAATCTAGGAGGCACCACCCTCCAAAAGGTAATAGATGGGGTTGGTGATGATGAACTCCTTGCTCTTGTGCTTCAAATGATAATCTCCCCAACACTCAACTCTCCTCAGCGATTTGGCTGTGGTGGAGGAAGGGATTGAGTGGAAAGCAACTGGGAAGGCTAGAAATCAAGTTTCATATGGGTGGGGAGTGGAGCAACTTGATCTCAACACAAGGGTAGGTAGTTTTCTTCTCGAGAAATGTAAGGTAGGAGTGGTAGTTCTTTACGATGGCTCTCTCTCCACGAATGAAGAGGAGGTGGAGGGGTATTTATAGCCTCCACAAAAATCCAACCGTTACACACATTTGACCAATCTCGGTCGGACCGAAGTTGACAACTTTCGGTGAGGACCGAAAGTTCAAATCTTGTGAGCGTTGGGATTTTTGATTGGGACCGGAAAATACAATCTCGGTTAGTCCGATTCTTCCAAAGTCTAGGGTTTGCCAATCTCGGTGGGACCGACTTTCTCATCTCGGTGACACCGATTTGAGTACTGAAGGATTCTGAAGCTTAGCAACACCAATTTGGAATGACCGAGTTTGGAATCGGAAAATCCGAGATTCTTAGGGTTTGGCTATATGGCTAAAGGTGGTTCATCTCGGTGTGGTGAGTTTGGAATCGGTGGGACCGAGATTACTTATGAGTTTATGTTGGAATGAAAGATTGCTGATAGTTTGAGAGATAAATCACTAAGCACTTGAACAGCCAGATCATCATCATAACCTCACCCCTTTTAATAGTATTGGCTTTCCTATGGACTCAATGTGATCTTGGATCACTAAACCAAAAATGGAGTCTTGAGCTTTTGCCAATGTTTTCCTTAGCATTTGAGGGGTCCACATCATCGAGTCATTGCCATACCCATATCACTGAACTTTCGAAATATTCTCAAGAAATGATTAGTTCAATGATATATATGTTGTTATTAATTACCAAAACCACACGGGGATTAGTTGCACTTTCAATCTCCCCTTTTGGTAATTGATGACAACATATAGATCTTAACTTCGACAAATGATATAATCAATGAATAACATAAATCGCTTTGAGAAGTATGTGATAAGCAAGAGCTCCCCTAAATTTGTGCATTATTTAAGATTTGCGTTTGAATGCAAATGCACAATCGATTAGGATCATGGGTTACTCTTCCATGTCACATACATCTTGGTGGAAGTAGCACAAAATGATAAGAATGAATAACATGCACCCAATCACCAAGACATGAGTAAATGATCATACAAGATATGAATGGAATATGATAGGCATTCAAGCACTCATCAAAAGATGAGAGCAAGCAGTGGTATCAAACTGCTGCAAGTATCTCAAAAGAACTCAAAAAGTATTCTCAAGGAAAACCGCATAAGCGAAAAGGCAAAAACAAGCACTCTCTCTCTCTAGAAGCCCTATGATCTATACAATTTCTCCCCTTTGGCAACAAGTTGCAAAAAGTTGAAAGGTATAGAGCTAATGCGTCACTCCGGGACTCTCTTGGCGGCTCACATCTGCGTGGTCGATGGAGTGGAGATAGCTGCATCTGCAAGCTTACTGCTTGAAGTACATGGAGTGGAGGAGTGAATCTTGGGTAGTCTTCCAGGCCGAGCCAGTGGAGGAGGTCTTGATGTAGTAGTACAGAGGTCGCCTTTGGAATAGCAGTGATCACGGGCTTTGTGGAGCCTTTGGGCGAGGCTGCTCATAGTCATCTGGACCATATCACCTTCCATCTCTCTCATGAGTTCGCCTTCTACCCTCTTAGCTTCCTCGATGTGCGCCTCAAGCTTGTTGACGGTGACACACACTTGATCGGCTTGATGTCGAGCATGGAACTTATCCTCAAGATCCTCTCAAAGGCTCTCTGAGGCGCTACTATCTTTGGCAGGCGTGGCTCAATTCTCTGAGTGGCTTCAAGAAGTTGTTGCAGCGCTCTTGGAGCTTCTGCTTTGCTTCCTTCTCGGCTTTAGCTTGTTTGGCGACAGGACTTAGCATGTCCTTCTACGAGATGTGGGAGCATCCTCGGTCATCACAACCTCGTTATCCTCATGTATTTCAGGCTGCGGTGGCAAGTGGGGTCCTATCCAACGGTAGGTGTGCGTGCCAAACTTGGCATTAATGAGCATCTGAATATGCGGAGCAAACCCACGACCTCTTACAGTGCACTGCTTTGTCCTCTTGATAGTCTCAACTATCAGGTCCATCACCTTAAAGGTGTCTTCGATCTAGAATGTGCAGCATGTTGATAGAGTACCCTCTTATCATCACGGTGGTCCCGACTTAGGCATCAAAGTATGCCTCGAGAATGAGTGTTGGTGGTTGGGAGACACTGCACGAAGATAATAAGCCAGACCAAGCTTCCATATCTCAACATCCTTCTCCTTTTACTTCATTGTACATGTTCTTCATTGACTCGTGATTTTTCTTGGAATGCCATACACATCAACATCATCTTCCCTTGAGAAGCAGGTGCATTCAGCAATGCTCTCCATTCTTCAGCGGTTGAATGGAATCTCTGCCCATACATCATCCATACAATTCGCCATCTGGATAGAAGTGTGCGGTGGCATAAAAGCGCATGATCATCTCATCGTTCCAGCGGTCAATTTCGACCAACGAACTACTGCAATCCACAAGCGGTGAAGCTTTCATGCACATGTGGGGAAGTAGTCTCTGTGCTCTTCACTGTCGATGTATTGTTCCGATCTACATATACAATTGTCGGCAAACAATTGGCTTCTTGTCCATGAGCACAGTCTCATAAAAGTCTTGTTGCTCTCTAGTGTGGAATCTTGGAGTCAAGCTGCTGTTCTTCTCCTGGTGGCATATGGATGCTTTGCCTCCATAGCCTGAGAATCCTTTATCCTTTCTCTCCTTCATATTTCTCAGCTCGAGATGAAGCATCATTATGGCATGGCGGGTTTCTTATGCGAGCTTGAGCAAAACATGAGCCTCATCATCAGATTCTGCCGGTGGCACATTGTCCTTCTTCCTCTTGGAAGTCTTCTCTGAAGTCTTCTTGGAGGTTTCTTCCATCTTGAGCTTACGTGCAGCGAAGGATTTTGTCACTTTGCTTGGTGCCTTTCTTTGTTGTTTCCCTTGATAGCTCTTGGCAACCACTTGCCTTTTGAAGCTTGAAGTTATTTCCTCATCGGCAACTTCATCTGAATCCTCCTCATGAGAATTCCTCTTCCTCCTGGTGGCCCTGGTAGCAGCCGACGGCAGTCCACTTAGGTCTTCTCTCTCCATCATCTGACTTGCTTGATTACTGGACTTGTTGGCGCCTCTGGGAATCTCAAGCGGCATCTTCGGACTTGTTCTGATTGTCACTTCCATCAGGACATGACTGACAACCTGTGAGACCAGAATAGGTATAGGCAGAATAGAAGAGTTATCACAAGCTGCGGAGGATTTTGCAAAAAGAATGAGTTCAAACTTTAGTTTTAGGGTTTTCCTGAGAATACATGTCGGTCCGACCGAGTCTATCAATTCGGTGAAACGAAAGTGTCTAAACAGACCACATACACCACTTTCGGTTGGACCGAAATGGGTTTCGATCTGCCAGAGACACTAGGGTTTCACTAAATCTTCGCCGGTCTTACCGATTTGCTGTTCGGTTTCACCGAAAAGTGCGGTCACAATGACAGAGAGCCAATCGGTCGATCCGAAAATGCGAAATCGGTCACACCGAGATGTGTTCGGCGGAAACCTAACCTAAAATTTTCACTCGAAATTTGTTCTATGATCTAAAGCTCGGTTGGATAGGGAGATCTCAAATCTTGGCAAGAAACATGGCGGCACCTACGTGCATTGAATCAGCGATTGGACCACGAGAGGATGAAACTCACCCAATGCGGTGGAGCTTCACTACAGCGGCGATGAGAAAGACCGTTGGGCGATGGAGACCCGCAGGCGGAGGCGCCTGGTGGCGGCAGGGAACGATCCGGAGACCAAAGCGTGCGAGCGCGAAGGGTTTGGCGAGCGTTTGAAGAAGTAATCAGCAGCGCTCTGATCTCGGGGTATATATACCCGCCGGTGTCGGTGGGACGAGTTGAAAACTTCGGTGGGACCGAGATAGTTAGCTGCGTGCGATTACACACTTGATCCGCCGAAATTTGAAACTTCGGTTTCACGAGTGAAAACCTAGATCAATCAAGTGATTTGATGCATCGATTTGAGTATATCGGTTTGCCAGAAAGTACTTAGAAGGTTTTGGAAGTTAGGCTTTTGTGGGATCGGTGGCTCGAGTGCTCCTCACTCGGTGCAATCCGAAAAAGTCTTGTTCAAAGTTTGTGATATAAGCATGAATAGAGTTTGAGACAAGAAAGCATAGATAGCTAGGGGAGGAACTTAGGCATTCTTGTCCATCCATTTGGTCGAAAGAGAAAACCAAAGACCAAAGCAACAAATGGATGTCCTCGAATGGATAAAATCATGCATCAACATGCTCACACAATAATAATATAGCAAATGAAATATGTGTCAAACATGCACAAACAAAACACTAACAACTAGCACACAATTTGGCGATGACTAGGTCATCTATATATGAGTATATTGACTTAGGAGTCAAATGAGAACATTTGATCATAGGTCATACTCATCGTTTAAGCACAAGTGGGGTTACCACTTTTCCATAAAAGCATTGATGTGTTCACATCATTAGAAGATGCTTTAGCTCATTTCTTTAAAGCAAAGCTCCCCCTTGATGTGAGAACCCTTTTAAAGGTCAAACTAACCTTGGGTTGTCGTTGAAGACTTCATGTAGATGTTGAAGATGTGGATGCTCAATGTTGATGAAGATCATCAAGAGTTGGGAGCAATCCTTTGGATTGGGCACTTTCAATACCTACATGGGTTAGTCCACAAGGAACAAACAAGAATATCCATGGACATAGATTGAAGTACACAATAGATGATGTCCATGAAAGCAATGATTACCTTGTCCTTGACTTACCAACATGAGGGTTTGTGACTCCATGAACTAGTGCAAGATGTGGAAGTTGATTGCACAAGTCCTTGCCAAAATGAATGTGAGTGAAGTATATTGCATTGGAGTCACCCTCAAGAACTCTCTAGTTCTTCTTCTTGGGATCCACATCATCTTGATGGGAATCCTTGGGGTAGTAGTTGAGCTTGTTGAAGTAGAACTTGAAGTTGCCTTGAGAACCCCTTGACCATGGCCTTGGGTGCTTCAATGAATGCATCAATCTCCTCTTGAAGCTTGTCCTTGCCTTTTAGCTTGTGGTCTTGTGGTGGAAGGTCATCTTGAGCTTGTTCCTCATTGGAAGAAGTAGGATCATACTTCTCCTCTTGAGAGACGAACTTTGGAGTGGGATATTGACCTTCTTCCCATTCAACACCTCGGCGTTGAACTTTCGCTCAAAACCAATTCCTTGATTCTTCGGTGTCTTCCTTGTTTGCGAACAATTTCCTCAAAGCTCTTGCTTCGGCAAGACTCTTGTAGACACCTTTCTCTATAATCCTTTCAATAGACTATTTTCTTGCTCAAGTGAAACTTGGCTTGAAACATTGTTAGTGGAATCAAGAAGAATTACTAAATAACAACATTTGATTTAGCATGATTATTGTTACTACTAGATGAAGAATTTTTCTTATGCTTGTCATGCTTAGTTTTGATAGGTGGCAAGAAATTAGACAAGAGAAGTCGTTTGGCAAGATATGAAGAACTCTTCTTTGAAGATCGTCATTGATAGCTTTTAGAAACTCATGTTCTTGCTCTAGATTGAGCTTCTCGAGGCGTAGCTTCTCATGAGATCTTAGGACTCTCTATGATCTTCTTGAGTTGTTTCATGAGCTAACTTAAGAGTGTTTAGTTCTTTAGTTAGGCGCTCAATCTCCTTCATAGCATTGTCATTCGACTCTTCTCGACTATAAAGACTACTAGCATGTTCATCATTACTAAGCTCACTAGATTTATCATGTAAAAGCTCATCTTCACCAAGCAAGTCATCCTCATCACTATCAAAGTCAATAAACTCGGGTGTGATACCTTGGGGCCTTTTGCCATGAAGCATCTTCAATTCCCTCATTTGGTGAATCAAATATGTCATAGGAGTTGGAGTTGGAGGACACGAGCAAGACCAGCCAACACCTTCATCTTGCTGTATTCGGAGTTGGAGTGATAGCTTCTTTGGAGTGATTGTCGAGATCGGGCAGGAAACCCATTCACCAACATAGGCTTGATGTTTTCTTCTTGTGTAGCTCCTTGATGACTTGTCTTTCCTTTAGAATCCTTGCTTCTCAGAGAGGATCTTCGTTCCTAACGATCATCTCTACTCCTTCTCTCTTTTTCGACTCTTCTCTTGAGCTTCTTCTTCTTGGAGATTCTTCTCTTCTCTTGTGAGAGTCGAACACTCATTTGAGTAGTGTCGGGTCTTCCACAATATGCATGATTCGATCACGACTAGAAGATCTCTTTTCATCATATGATCTAGACTTTGAGCTTCTTTCCTTGCTTCTACTCTTGTAGAATTTGTTGAAGTTCTTCACCATTAGGCTTATCTCTTCATTGGAAACTAGCTTGTCACTTGAGGATGTGGGAGCTTCAAGCTGCAGCTTTGTAAGCACCACTTGACTTGTTGTGAAGCTCTTCCTTATCTTTAAGTGTCATCTCATGAGCAACAATCTTCCAATGACTTGGTAGGCTTGAGATCTTTGTAGTTTGGCATCATTTGGATCAAAGTGCACGGTGTCATACTTTCCATCAAAGCTCTGAATCTTCTTGATGATAGATGAATTCCGGTCATTTCTTCGCTTCCTAAGCCTGCCATCTCATTGGTGATGAGCAGCAAGCCTAGAAGTACATTTCAGCGACTCCTTCACCTTCCTTCATCTTGAACTTGTCAAGTGACCTTGAAGAACATCTAGCTTTGATTCCTTCACGGACTCGGTACCTTCGTGCATTTCGACCAAAGTATCCCAAATCTCTTTTTGCATTCTCAAGGCGGTTGATCTTGTTGAACTCCTCGGGACACAAAGCATTGAAGAGAATGTCACAAGCTTGAGCATTGATTACAACATCATAGCTCATCAGCGGTAACCCGCGATCCGGAACTTTTCCTTCCTCGAAGAACTCACCTTGCAAGCCAACACAAATAATGCCCCATCTTGCGGGGTTATGTCAAGAATATGCATTTTCATTTTATGCTTCCAACTAGCAAAGTTTGAACCATCAAAGTAAGGACCTCTCTGAAAATTACCCTCACTAGGCGCCATACTCTCCTAGGTTGTGAAACCAAGCTTATGGAGTCAATGCAATGAAACCAATCAATGGAGACCAAAGCTCGATACCACTTGTAGGATCGGAAGTATATGTCTAGAGGGGGTGATTAGACTACTTGACAACAAAAAATTTGGCCTTTTGATTGGAGTAGTTTTCTTAGCAAGTTCACAATGATGACCAAGTCAAGTATCACCCTACATGCAATTCTAGAGTTATGGCAGCGGAGAAGTAAATTGCACGTATAGTAAATGAGAGGTGGAGAAGAAGCAAGCATGATTTGGAACCGGAGATTTTTCTCGTGGTTCGATAGGTGGTGCTATCGTCAATCCGTTGATGGAGACTTCAACCACGGAGGTAGCAATTGTGCGAGTCCACGGAGGCTCCACCCATGAAGGGTCCGAAGAAGCAACCTTGTCTATGCCATCATGGCTACGTCCCACGGAGGACTAGCCTTACTCGGGGTAGATCTTCACAGTAAGCGATCTCCTTGCCCTTACAAACTCCTTGGTTCAACTCCACATCATGGCGGAGGCTCCCAAGCGACACCTAACCAATCTAGGAGGCACCACCCTCAAAAAGGTAATAGATGGGGTTGGTGATGATGAACTCCTTGCTCTTGTGCTTCAAATGATAATCTCCCAACACTCAACTCTCCTCTTGATTTGGCTGTGGTGGAGGAGAAGGGATTGAGTGGAAAGCAACTTGGAAGGCTAGAAATCAAGTTTCATATGGTGGGAGTGGAGCAACTTGATCTCAACACAAGGGTAGGTAGTTTTCTTCTCGAAATGTAAGGTAGGAGTGGTAGTTCTTTCGATGGCTCTCTCACGAATGAAGGGGAGGTGGAGGGTATTTATAGCCTCCACACAAAATCCAACCGTTACACACATTTGACCAATCTCGGTCGGACCGAAGTTGACAACTCGGTGAGACCGAAAGTTCAAATCTTGTGAGCGTTGGGATTTTTCGGTGGGACAGAAAATACAATCTCGGTTAGTCGATTCTTCCAAAGTCTAGGGTTTGCCAATCTCGGTGGGACCGACTTTCTCATCTCGGTGACACCGATTTGAGTCTGAAGGATTCTGAAGCTTGCTTAACACCAATTCGGAATAATGAGAGTTTGGAATCGGAAAATCGAGATTCTTAGGGTTTGGGTATATGGGTGAGGTGGTTCATCTCGGTGTGGTGAGTTTGGAATCGGTGGGACATGAGATTACTTATGAGTTTATGTTGGAATGAAAGATTGTGATAGTTTGAGATAAATCACTAAGCACTTTGAACGGCGGATCATCATCATAACCTCACCCCTTTTAATAGTATTGGCTTTCCTATGGACTCAATGTGATCTTGGATCACTAAACCAAAAATGGAGTCTTGAGCTTTTGCCAATGTTTTCCTTAGCATTTTGAGGGTCCATCATCGGTCATTGCCATACCCATATCCTTGAACTTTACGAAATATTCTCAAGAAATGATTAGTTCAATGATATATATGTTGTTATTAATTACCAAAACACACAGGGGATTAGTTGCACTTTTCGATGCGCCCAGCTACTGCCCAGGTGTAGTCCCCGAGTTGAGTCGGCTCTGTGGCCCAGGCGGCTCAGGCATTCACTCTGCAACTCCGAAGGCTGACTGCACTTTGCGGCCTTGCAGAGGTATCCACAACCTCCGTGCTCACCGCCTTCCACTTAACGTTGAGGCCGAGAAGCGGACCCTTGTCTGGCGGAGAGTCGAGTGTGATTCTTCCCTTTGGCCTTGGCCCAGCGCCCATGACCATAATCCCGGGTAGACGGCTAGCAGCAGTCAGGCGGATCTCCAGCAGCTGCCGTTCTTTCTTCTCCTTGAGGCGCTGCGCGCCAGGCTGTCCCAGGATTCGGGCCGGCTGGCAGCGATCGGCCGGATCTCCAGCGACAACTTCTTTTGTTGGCAGCTGTTTTATCTTTCTTTGAAGCCGGTATGTCTTTAGCCTTCAAGAACTTGGTGGATGAGGTGCGCCTTGTCGCGCTAGGAGGAGGAAGTCGCGACAAGCTCGTCCAAAGCGCGACCTTCATGACGGCAGCATTGGTGGCGAGCAGGATCTGCCGGAAGCGGGGGAGGACGCTCAAGAGCAGCGGGAGAGCCCTTCTAGCGAGTTCGCGATGGAAGCGAAGCTGGCTGGAACCGACATTGGCGATCTGCGACCTCCGACTATCACGTTACTTTCGAGACATCGTCGATGGTAACTCCTGGCTCCTCGTCTTTGGTCCTTGACTTCATGTGTGAACCGTCTTCCTGGTTTTTTCATTGTTTCTTTTTCTTGTCTTTGGCGAGACTTCTTGGCTTGACACTCATGAGCCGTCCCTCACACGACCATCAGCGGATCGGGAAGGAAGCGAGCGCGAAGTGATCGCCGCCAGCGCTCCCGAAGCGTTAGTGAGCAGATCTTGAGCATCCAGGGGCTCGCCTTGCCGCCTACTCACGCTTCTTTGCCGCCTTCGCCTTGGCCGGCGCCCGTCGTTCGCCTGTGGCGGAGAGTGCAGCTCTCCTTTTGCCGGTCGGACTTGACTAAGTGGAAAGTCGCCGTCGGTGCTCGAGGCTTAGAAGGGCTCCTTAGCCCAGCCCTGGGGTAGCGCAGACCCCAGGATGCGTCGAGGTGGTACAGGCTGAACTGGACCGCTGGCAGCGTTCCCGTTGAGGCGGGCGAGTTAGGAGGGCCATGGAAAGCGCCTCGTCGAGCGTCTTGCGGCCATCGCCGGCTACCACGGACACCAAGCGTCTTTGTGCGGCGGACGCATGCGATGGCGGAGCTCACTTAAAGTGGTTCGAGGATGCACCAGTACAAGGAAGACTCAGTGAGGTGTCAGCTCCAACACGAGGGAGGAAGTCGGAGGAGCCAGGAGAGAGGAAGGCGCCCAGAACCGCAAGCGGCGGCCAGCCTCGGCTGTCGCGCCTCCGGCCGAGCCTCGAAGGATCGGCGGCGGCCGTCGCTAAAAGCGACCGAGCCGGAACCGCCGGTATTGCGCCGACGTCGGACGCCGCCCGCCGCGCCGCCCGCCTCGACCCTCTCCGACTCCGGAGCCGCCCCTAGAGTGCATCGGCTTTATGTCTCTTTGTACTGAAAAACTTGTTAGTTTAAAACAATTCCACCAGCAGGGTGTATTGACCAAGGAGCCTTATGTACATATTTATCAAATTTCCGCCTTTCTTCGCTTTGGCTCCTTAGACACTTTTCCTTTGCCGCCTTCCTTCGGTTCTTAGTCTTGCCCATTGAAGCGGCAGCTCTATGGAACTGCTTGTTGGGTCAGCGCTTAGCTACTTTGGAGAGGCAAGTACTTAAGTCGTTTAGAGTGTAATCGTAGCAAGTTTGGTGGAAATCGACGACCCGACTCTCAAAAGTCGGTTAGTCATATCTGAGTTGAAACTATGACCCATTGCTCGTGAAATTGCAGCTCGATGAAAAAAGCTGAGGGCCAGCTTGGGCTATCGCGTAGCTCTTAAGTCCTTAGCCGTTTTTTTCATCAATGTCTTCGCTCTTTCCATCTCCCGTTTCAAGCAGTCGCTCTGCGAGCTAGCGGCTTTTTAAATGAGAGGCGGCTTTGGCGCAACACATTGCTGTCGACCTCGGGAGCATTTCATCTCACAAAGCGGCAAGTCCCGGGCCGACTAGTCGGACCGGTGCGAAGCGGTATATGATAAAAAGGAGGAAGCGTTTGAGCGGGATCCATATCATACGAGATAATCAAAAAAGCGGTCCCAAGCTTCGTCTCGAAGAATTTCAATCTTAATGCTTAATACAAAAAGGGGTAGCGTGATACATCTTTGCATCAAGCTGTAAAATCTTGAAGAAGATTTGCGTTCTAAGGCGTTCATTTCTTTGCGGAGTCGTCGTCTCTTGCGTGCTCGAGGCTTACGGCGTCGATCAAGTAGTAGCGTCATTCCTAGCACCGCTAGCGATGATGAAGGACCTTCCCAAGGCGCCCGACAACTTGTCTTTGGCGGTTGTTCTCACGAATCAAGCGGAGCACAAAATTCGCCCTCTTGGAATGATCTTGGCTTGACCTTGCGGTTGTAGTATCGCGCTTGTTCTACGCTGGTAGAATCTTTGGGACGGTGAGTGCCAACAGGCCGGCCCTCTTCCGGTGGTCGGCCTTGCGTCTTAGCGTGCTTCTTGACCTCCTCTTGATTGTACATGGAGACTCGTGGAGAGTCAAATTGTATGTCCGTCGGGATAGCAACCCGGCACCGTAGAGCGAGGAAAACGGCGTGAAGCCGGTTGATCTGATTTGAGTGTTGTCTTGCCGCAGACTCGAGGAAGGGCATGACGGCTCTTCCACCCAACGGCCGGAAAGCGCTCGAGTGGATTCGACCAATCGAGAGCTTGATGCGGACGAGAATGAGGCCGTTAGCTCGTTCCACCTGGCCGTTTATGGCTGAGATGGGCAGCGGGCGCTAAGTCCGGTCGGATGCCACTGCGTCGGCGCGAAAGCAGGCAAAGGCGCCTTTAAGAAAATTGGTGCCGTTATGCGTGATGATCTTTGTGCGGTATGCCGTTACCGCACCGTGATGTATCGACAATGAAAGTCCAGCTGCTTGTGGGCCCATTTAATTTCTTGATGGACTTTGCTTCTACCCACTTGGTGAATCCGTCCTGCTTGACGAGTAAATGGGTCGAGCCGCCTCGGACCGTCTTGAAAGGTCCACACATGTCAAGCCCCCAAGCTGCGAAGGGCAGGCGATGGGGATTGTCTTCGATCTGAAGCTTGGTGAAAGGGCTTGGAGGCGGAACACACAGCACCTTGCACTTCTTGACTAATTCTTTAGCTTCTTCAGAGCGGTCGGCCAAAAGCCCGTCGAAAAGCTTTGGCCTGGCGGCCTCGGGCGGCGTGGTGACCACACTGCATACGATGGATGTCTTTGAGGATCGCTTGGCCTCGATTCTCACGATGGCTGTGGTGGACACGAGTGGCTGTTGTCGTCGACCTCTGTTGACTATGGTGTAGGCTGCCGCTCGGCGTTGTACTTGCCGAGCGAGTCTCATCTGCGAGCGTGACTCCTTGTTGACTAGGAACTTGAGGATGGTTTGTGCCCATGAAGGTCTTGCTATCTCTTCGATTGCCTCACTCTGGCGACTTGGACAAGGGTGCATTTGGGAGGTGGCGGGTTGGACTCTGCTGCTGCCGCTTGCTGAATTGAGAATCTCTGGGCAGTGGCCTTGATCCTGGAAGCAGCCGATTGGCGATCCCAGAACCCGGCTAGCCTTGATCCAGGGCCATTGCGGATCCCGGGCAGTGTAACTTTCTTGAAGTCGCTTGCTTGGGTCTTAGGTCGGTCGACTATTTACAGGGGGCCGGCGCAGCGGTCGGACTCTGGTGAAGGCTTGATAGGCGGCGAGGCGAGGAAAGGCTGGCGCCGGAAAGGTATCGCTGGCCGAGTGGAGCGACTTCGGCGCCAATGCATCTGCTGATCGTTATGCGTTCCTTGGGGCGTGGAGAATTTGCATCCTTCAAAATATCCGGCGTGCTTTGCACCAGAGCGGTAACTTGCCATGTTTGCGTCCTTGGCGTCGATCGCCCGGATATTTGCTACACCACCAAGGTCGAATCGCCATAGCATAGGATCCGGCGAATCACGAAGTTCTTTAATGGCCGGAGCCCATGGATGGCGCCTTATTGGCGGCGTTGTTGGAAGCGGCGAAGTGGATTTGCAACCGTATTTGAGCTTATGCGCCCTTGGGGAGGTGAGGGGCGGCCGGCTCCGGGCGGGCGCATCTTGGAGCCGTCGAAGTCGCGATCGCCAATGAGTAAAGTCGGTATGACGGCGACAAGTATTAGTCTCGGCCGGTCGGCGAGAAATCGGCGGCGCCTGCGACTTGATGGCGGTCGCGGGGTTGGTAGTAGATCATGTGAGGAGCTAGATCGATAGCCCACTTGGCCACTCGGCGGAAGCATCTCGACTTCGATGATCTCGGCGAGTGGGGCGGTGCAAACCCGCGGTGATTGGATGCTCTTGAAAGTAGGGCTTGACTTCTTGGCGGTAAAATGCGCGCCGTAGCACATCTTACGGTAGTGAGGTGAGTTACGCTTGGAGTCGTCGCGTTACCTGCCTTTCGGTTAATATCTTTGGTCTCTACGGACCGGGGCGCCTTGCCTTCCTCCTTGCGGCTCGACTCGATAAGCGTGTCTTGACTACCGGTGGTGGCGGCGATGTACAAAAGCATGGGCTCTTTGGGAGTCGGAGCCGCCAACCGCGAAGCGTGACATCTTCTTTAGTTGAATGCCTCATCTGCCTTGTGGTTCCCTTTCGAAAAAGTGGTCTTCTTCATCAGGTGATACAGCAGAGAGCTTTCTCCGCCAGCCGGTGATGAATCGGCTTATGGAAGCCAAGCAGCGGTGAACTTACTGCACATCCAACGGTCGGTTGGGTACCTCCATCCTCTCAATGGCCTTGATCTTCACGGGGTTCCACTCTATGCGCGTTAGGAGAACCCGAGAAAACCAAGGAGCTGGCGGTTTCGGGACTCACGAACACGCATTTCTCAGGTTGAGCTTGATGCGGAATGGTAGCAGATTCTCAAAGGTCTCTTTAAGATCCTCTGCTTGGCGTCCACGGCTTCTCGTCTTCACCACCATCATCCACATAAACATGGGCATTCTGCGAGGTTGTGAGGAGGCATTTACGCATGCTGTATTTGAAAGGTGGCGCCGACATTCCTCAAGCGAGCGTCATCGTCGGTGTGCGAAGGCTCCAAGCGGCGTGATGAATCACGGTCTTGATCTGTCTGCTTTGGATTCAGCTTGATACGGTGATATCTGAATATGCATCCAAAAGCTCAACGGCTTCGCATCCGTTGTGGAGTCTATCACTGATCGATCCTTGGCGAACAAAGCGGGTCCTTCAGGCGAGGCTTTGTTGAAATTGGTGTGAGTCGATGCACATCCGCCCTTTGCTTGTTCTTCTTCATACCCGGCCGGGGTTTGCCAACCATTAGGAAAAAACACCTCCATGATGAAGCCGGCTGCCGGAGCGGGCTATCTCTTCTCCTCGACTCTTCTCTTCTCTTGACGGTAGCGCAAAGGCTGCTGGTAGCTCTATCTGGCGACATGTAGCTTGTGCTCGGTGAATTCCGTCGGTACACAGGGCATGTCCTTGGGGGACCAGCGAAGATGTCCCGATTCTCAGGAATCGGCGAGCTCGCCTTCCTATTCTTTGTCGAGGCCGATTGCCCGCCAGCGGTACCTCTCTGGGTGCTCCGGGTCCAAGGGTATCTTCTTGGTTTCCATAAGCCGGCTTGAATGATCATACGCCTCCGACTCCTTGGGGTCGGGTGACATCTCCATTGCTTCCCGGCCATCGCCATGAGCGATCAAGGAGCAGCTTCTCGGCGCGATCACGGAACTCGGCCGACCGGCTGCTCTCGGTTGCCGCAGTGAGACGACTTCTTGTCGTCGGCTTGACAGTCGAGATCCCCTTGGAGATTCATCTTCATCTTGAGGTAGGTGGTGGTGGAACGCCATGAATTTGGCTAGAGTAGAGGCGACCCTAGCGAGGCGTGAATGCGGGCTCTCCAAATCTACCACCTCGAACGGATCGGCTCTCGTGGAAGTGATCTTTGTCTCGAAGAGGACATCTATCGAGGATCTTGCCAATCGGAGCAGGAGAGGCGGTACAATTCCATGGAACAGTGCGGTGCGGCTGCTCTGCGGCTGCCTCCGCTGATCCGAGCTTCTCCATGGTATCCTTATGCAGAGATGTTTATGCTGCTACCCCGTCTATCGGGACCCGCGAGCAGGCGGCCCGCTTGTCGATGGCCAAAGTCGCTCCAGAACCAAGGCGTAGAAACCCGGACTCGGCATCACCTCTGGGTGATCTGCCCGACTCGGTGATAAACTTCTCGGACCAATGCATGAACTTCGGGGCCACGCTGCCCGCTGCGTTGACTTCTTCTTCTTTGTTGGCGCTTTGCTTGCGCGCGATCATCTGTCGGACTAGTGAACCTCGTATGCTCAGTGCTCTTACGGGAACTCGTCTTGGACCCGCCCGGCGGCGAGCCCGCTAGCTCTTGGAAGCGGCGGGCGGCTGACCTGCATGCGGCCGGAGGCGAGCCGTCTCCCTTGGCGATCTGACGAGCGAGTGGCACTACGGTGGTGTATTGGTTCGCAACCAGCGCCCGGTGTGAAACTTGCAAGGACCATCGAGTCTACTCATAAGAAAGCCGCGAACCAATTGGACTTGCCCGTATACGCCCGCTTGGCGGGACACCCCTCGGTGCGATCTTCTCTGCTGCGCCTGTGGTTTGTTGGAAATCGGCTGGGGGCTTTCAGCTTGTTGTGCGTTACTTGCTTGCTGCCGCCCGACGGCGTCTCCGGCCGGCGTTAGGGGAGCTGAGGAGTCACCTGCGGCAGCGTTGACACGGATCTCCGTCTTCATAGAGAGTCGGCCGTGGCGTGCTTATGCCGCTATGACTAGCGGCTCGTCGAGGGTTTGGGCTCGTCGCGGAAGGAGCTTGTGTAGCAGAGAGGTGCCCTCGACGGCACCCGTAGTAAAATCTACTGATGGCCGCACCTCGTGACGCCCTCGCGGGAGTTTGAACTCGCCCGGTAGCGTGAGATGTCGCGTTGACTCCTCTGAGGCCTTGCGCACAAGAAATTTGGCGGCGGCTTGGGGGTCGCTTATGCGTCTTTGGTGAAGTTGCGAATGAAGGCCCGGTGAAGTGCGACCCAGCTGTATGATGCTGCGGGGCTTCGGGCTGTTCAGCCATGTCGGGCGCGTGCCACAGGCATGAGGGAACATACTTGCGGCGACTTCGCTTGTTGCCGTTAAGCGTCTTGTGACGAGTGAGTAGTCTGTCGGCCAATCCTCGGCTTCCGGAGCGGTGTACTAAGCGTATCTCGAGGGCGTGAACCCCTTGGGGAAGGCTGCGTCTCGATCTGAGGGGCCCAGCAAAGGTGGACCCGGCGTCTTCTTCTTCTTCTAAGCGCCGAGATACGTGGAGTCGGTCGATCCGGTTGGCGAGCGTCGTTCTCTCGACTCCTCTCGGCGACCAAAGCGATCTCCAAGTCGGATGCTCAACGGTAGCGGAGCTCACCGTTCTCTTGGACAGGGGAGGCGGAGATAGTCATCTCGCCGCTCCTTTGCTGCTGAGGCGACCATCTTGGTCGCTTCGATGAAATCTTGAGTCGGTTTGTGGCTCTGGCCCGGCTCCTCTCTCTCCTCCCCAGGACTTCACTTCGGTCGGCGTCAAGTCGCGCCATGATCTCGGCGAGGGTAAGTCGTCATTCTTACTGTTGCTGCGTCGTATGCCCGCCTACCGCGTTTGCACGGCAACCCGCGTGAAAGCTCTTGGACTCGCTCAAGTCATCTGGCAGCGCTCCGTAAATCCGAGGTTCCTCAGCTCTTGATGCCCGGCTTGGTAGCCGGATGTTCTCCGCGGGATGGCGTTGCAGGTAACCGCCCCAAACAGATCGGTGATAGCGCGCCCGCTCTGCGACCATGCGAGGCAGCTCGGCCCGGTCGGGCGGCGGAGCCGCCTGGCGCGGTCCATCTCATGTGATATGCTTTGGACAAGCGTCTCATACTTGCCAACTTCTTGGCGCCTTCAATGAGCTGAAGGCGGCGCTCCTCCAACATCTCTGCGTCCGCGTCCTGGGAGGCGCGGATAGTCTTCGGGAGCCCTGGCGGCGGGTCTGGCGTTTTCACGGAGTGCTCGCGTGGCGATGGCGAGCACCTCCGTGTGGCGCTTCGTCGCTCTCCTCGTCTGAGCGGCTCGTCGTAAACCACCACGTTGGTGGGGAAGGTATCAAGCGTCTGGCGTGGTCGACCAACGCCGGGTCGGAAGACCTCACGGACTCCAAGTCTGGCGGGCTCACGGCGAGCTGAAGTTGGTCGAGAGGCCGCGAGAAGTTCTCGGGGCACGCCAGCGCCCTCCTTTCAGCGCAAAGCTCGTCGGGCGCACCTCGCCCGATGAGCTCAGCGTGCCGCTCGCTAGCGGGCGACTCGATGCGCCCAGCGTAAGCGTCGTCTGAACTCCATCTGTGGCGGGTAGCTTGCGCTTCGCCCGAGGAGGAAAGATTACCGTCGAAGCGAGATCTCCGGACGGACGGTGCGCCTGCATACGGTGGGCGTAAATGTCGAGGGTTGGATGCAACATATGTGGTGGCTTATCATGGTGAGGCGAGTAGAAGCGTCATGCGGTGCACTGAAGCGGGATGGCCGAAGACATGCATGGCCAGAATCTTACCAGACTTGAGGGCTCGAGGAGATAACACCCCTGGCGCTCTGCGGGTCTCCGCATGATCACTATGGGGTGATAGTACAATGGTGCTCCTCAAAATGTGTGGAAGCGAGGAAGGAGCAAGGCTAGCTCTTTCCTTCTTGCTATCTGTCTAAACCTATCCGGGGCGAACCCTTTGCATGGGTGTCGGGGGGGTTTATATAGGCCTACCCAGAAGTACAATGGTGTCATTGGCGTGGCCCCGATCGTCGATCTCTCTTCTTGGCCGTCTTCCCGCTTGTTACGGGGCCCGCCGGTGGCGGATCCCAGAACAACAGAACTCTCATGCAGCGCTCTTGGTAGCCTGAGCTTGGTCATGAGTCGTGGGAGCAGTGCCGCCGCCTGTCCCGGTGATCTGTCGCCCTCCCGTCCAATCTGGTTTATGGCTTGTGGGGCCTCGGCGAGGCGGCCGACTCTGGGAGGCCGACTCGGAGAAGCCGTCTAACGGACTCTCGGCGGTGTTCTTCTATCTCAGCGGCGGGGGGCCGGCGATCTCTACAAATTGTCTGGCGCCCGCCGTCGTGGGCGATGCCTTGTGCCTTGTGGGCGTGATGATCAAGGAGAAACGCTTGCGATCACCCGCCTCACCGAGAGATCTCCTAGTAGGCGGCTCCTTTGTAGCCATGCCTTCTTCCGTGGGTCAGGGGACGGCCACGATGGGGCATGTACCCTTCATTGAGTCTTAGTGAAAGGTCGCAGGCCGACTCTCACGCAGTCGGCCCCTCGGTCGCAAGCCAGTCGGCTTAGTCGAGTCGCCGTCTGGGGACTCTGCTTCTTCAGGTCACCGGCTAGGACTCGGATATACGGAAGATCGCTGCCCGAGACTTCGGCCTTCAGGTCGCCAGTGAGGCTCGGCCTTCTCGAAGGTCGCCCAGCTGAGACTCGGCCTTCTCGAGGTCGCCCCGTTGGGACTTCGGGTGAGGCGGCCCGCCCGATGTCTTGAAAGATCACGGGTCCTAGGTCTGACCTACCATGGCCCATTACTCCGACATCGAGGTTGGCCCGAGGCTAGTTTTGTTAGGTCCCAACGCGCGAGCAGGCAATGTAAAAATGAAGAAAAAATGTTTCAATTTGGATGGGCCAATATGTAGTGCAGAGGCTCGCGGCCCAAGCGAGCGCCTCCCATATGTCGATCGGCGGCGGGAAAAATCCCAATTAGATTAGCTCCGGCCTCGATGCTGGTTAAGCTCCTAACCTAGCACGCCAGCTGACGGGCGGACACGAGCACTTCCTCGCGCCCTCGTTGGAGGCGTCTGCAAACTTCAGCGAATAGAAGGACAAGAAGATGAAGATCCAACCACAGGTGTACCTGCGTGGGAGCGGCAACATCAGCATGGGCATGGCATCGAACTTGCGTAAGCAGACGGTCGCATGACTTGCAAGAGTAGCATCTTGTAGCAGTAGGTATATCACATCTGATTATATCTAATTCAACTGTTCAATTTCTGGTCGATAGTTAAACACGACGGTGTTGTAAAACTGCTTGTATGTAGGAATCTATGAGAAAATGAAACCAATTTACGCTTATTTTATAACTCCTCCAATCAATCTTGACTGGCGGTGAATCTGATGTATCTAATCGAGTTTCGGTGCAAACATACAAGCTCATGTTGTTCTTGAGCACGAAGTGTCTAATGAACAAGCTGCTAATGAAGGATTTGATGCAAACATTTTACATGCTCTGGTGATGAACATAAAGAGTGTATTATGAGGGATCTAATGCAAGCATTTGCAAGCTCCCATTGAAGGATTTAGTGTCTAATGTTGATCTTCTATGTTGAGAGAGACATAGAGATTTGCAGGCATTGATGACAAGCAAATTATAGTACATTTTCATGGCTTATGGAAGCGTCCAGGCCATCTACCACAAAGTCCCTGCATCATGACAACGTAGCATAAATACTTTTCTAATCAATTGTTTGAAATTATTGGCATACTTGTGTAGGATAGATATATTGATATGCAGTTTGCGCACTGGTTATAGGTGCAATTACACTTTGATATTTTCAGCTAGAGAACGAATAATTCAAGCAGGTACAAACCATGTTAGTAGTCCTTGTACACCATGTTGCATTTTATGTTTTTTGGTGCTTGCATCATTTAGTGTTTTATAATCTGAACTACTTTGGATCATTAGTGGTTTTCAAAGTGCATGTAGCTTCACATTTCTCAAGTTATGTTGATTTCCGGTTGTAAGTGCCTTCATATTTTTAAGTTAAATGTTAACTTTGGTAACTTGAATTCATGGATCTGCCACTACACACAAATCATACCGCATGCGGTCTGAATTAAATGAAATGTAAGGACTTACGCTAGCTCATTGTCACAGACTCACTACATCTCTGCTTGCGCTTAGGATGTTCCATGTACAAGTCCATGTTACCACTTGCTTGGATGTCACGGGCCTTGTGCTCCTTGCATCCCCTTACGTATTTTGACCGCGGCGAATGTTTGATCAAAGAAGAGAATCGACCTTGCAATTGTACAAGAGACGGAATACTTACAAGGTTATAGGGGTGTGCGGATGTGTGCAGATCCCGTGGCGCCATCATGCTTCGCTAAAAAATGGTTTTGCTTGTTTAGGATGATATCTCGGAAGAAATAAGAGTTAAAAGTCGAGTTGCATATGCGTGCAAGCTAGAGAAGCGATGAAAGGATATCCAAACATCATCGGAGCGATTGCACAAGGGTGATGTGTGGATACCTAGTTAAGACCAACATTTGGGCATGCTCGCCAAGCTAGAGTCGCAGGTCACTTGAGCCGTTGAGGGTGATGCCTGGTGTTGGCTGGCAGCGCCGGATCACGAATCTTGAGTGGCAGCGGAGCACTACGATGCACGTGGGCGAGACCGTTGGTGAAGCCCCAACAACCTTGAGGCGGAGGTGCGATGATGTCCTCGGTGAAGTAGCCCGGTGAGGTGGGAGCGGCGTCGATGAAGCTCTGATGCGATGGAAGTCGGTGTCTGTGAGAGCACGTGGGTTGCGGCGGACGGCGTTGTCGGTGGACCACGGTGCGGTGGAGCGAGGAGCATAGATGAGGTAGCTCTGGTGCGGTCGTGAAGCGCGACCGTCGTCTTCGTCGTCGTCGTCACGGCACATAGGTGGGGAAAAGAGACAAGGCGAGCGGTTCAAACATTGCTTGGGTTGGCGGCAAATTAGGGATTTGAGCAATGCTGTAGCGGAAGGGACGATGGAGAAGGAGATTTTGCGGGGCGGGTGGGGCCGCCGGATATTTCAATCGAAGCGTGGAAGCGTGAACTTATTTTGTCATCGTCCCTTTTTTGGGAGGGTGTGGAGGGAGGGGCTGGGTGGCTAGGTGCTAAGCGTCCGTCAGACCTGCGCTACCACCTACTGACACTGACCACTGGTGTGCACAGTGCGCCTACATTTGAGAATGCAAATGAATCTTCTTTCATTTGCAAATGAATTTGTATGTATTACCATGCCCGTGTTTTCCTTGCAAATAATTAGTCATTTGAAACAAGATACTATAAATTAATTAATGAGGAATTATTTGAAAAAAATCAAAAATGGTATCCACGGTATCCATGCTAAGCGTGGATTGGAGTGTGTGTCACATAATTAGTTATTTGAATTAGAGTGTGTATCACATAGCGATCTCCAATTCTAACGTGGATTTCACATTTCACTGTATCCATGCTACTTTTTTAATACAAATTCATATGTATATGATGAACACCATGGTAGTGAGAAACTTTTGGATGGATTCAAACATATGACCTACAAAATAGCACAACAATCGAGTCAATGTCAACTTTTCCAAACCTAGTATGGCACGAATTCAAAATAATTACCCATATGCATGGTCCTCAGTTCAAATCTTGCAATGTACACCGAATTGAAACATCGATATTAAGTCTCATACTATCTACATTCAAATGTTGTTTTTAGCCCCGGCACACCGTTACATACTTCGATGTCGGTCAATCTTCCTCTCCTAACCACCTTAGGAAGCTATAGGTTTCCGACACACGTTCATTCTTTCTCTCCATGTTTGATTTCTAACTCTCTCAACTACACAACCCTCTTTTTCCACTTTATTACCAAATGTATTTACCTCACACACCCGCCATTGCACCCCATGCCAAGCTCTCTCTCTCTCTCTCTCTCGCTAGATACATGCATTGCCTATCTAGCCCCCAACCTCTCATCGCCGCTTACATGCGTTGTCTATCTAGGTCACTCCCTAGGACTGTATCACTCTTTGTTCCATACGCTGGCCACACTCGCTCAATCTCGCTCTCTTTATCCGAGTCTCGATTAACCTCGTTTTCTTTCACACACAAATGATATATCTCCTGTTAGGGCCTCGATTGACACCTCTATACTCTCTCACGCATATTGTCTATCGAGATCAGTCCATCCAAGCCGCCCCACTCTTCGACCTCATGGCGGGCCATGCTCGCTCAATCTCTCTCTCTCTCTCTCTCTCTCTCTCTCTGTATGTCTCAATTGGCCTCGCTCTTTCTCGGACACAAACAATATATCTCCATGTTTGAGCCCAATTCGACATATTCATATTATATACTCTCTCACGCACATTGTCTATCTAGGTCACTCTCTCAACCGTCTCACTCTTTCGATCGCCTGACGACCACTTTTCGCTCAATCTCTCTCCTTTATATATGTCGATTGACCTTGCTTCCTCCCATGCACAAAATAGATCTACATGTCTATAGTGGATCATCTCTCAAGCTCTATCTTATAGCCCTCACCCTTCCCAAAAGCTCGGTCGGACAATATCTCTCGGAGCATATATATCCTTTCAATGAATGTCGTACCACACTCACTTTGTCTCTCTATCTATATGTCTCTCGATTGACCTCGCTTTACTGCTCGTCTTGAGCTTGCGTTGGTTTTCCTTGAAGAGGAAAGGGTGATCAGACAATAGTAGCGTAAGTATTTCCCTTAGTTTTTGAGAACTAAGGTATCATCGAGGTTAGGTGCGACATATGCCAGCGGATGGCTTATCATGGTGGGGGCGAGTAGAGCGTCGCCGGTGCACAGAAGCGGGATGGCCGAACATGCTGCGCCAGCGAATCTTACCCAGCCGGGGCTCTCCGAGGAGATAATACCCCTCTTGCTGCTCTCTGGGGTCTCGCATGAGTCACTATGGGGTGTGATACAATGGTGCTCCTCAGAGCTGTGTGGAGGCGGAAAGGAGCAAGGCTAGCTCTTTCCCTCTTGCTATATGTCTAAGAAACCTACTCGGGGCGAACCCTTTGCATGGGTGCCGGGGGAGTTTATATAGGCCTACCCGAAATTACAAAGAATGTATCGTGGCGTGGCCCGATCGTCGATCTCTCTTGCAGCCGTCTTCTCCGCCGACTTGGGGCCCGCCCGTTGGCGGAATCCCCAGAACTGGCTAATCTTGTGCGCCTCTCGATGGCGAGGCATGGTCCAGGTCGTGGGAAACAGTCTGCCGCCCTTTGTCGGTGATCACTTGTGCCCTCCCCATCAATACGGTTTATGGCTCGTGGGGCCTGGCGGTGGCGGACTCGGGGAGGCCGACTCCTGCGAGCGTCTTAACTCTCGGCGAGCTCCCTATCTCAGCAGCGGAGGGCTCGGCGATCTCCCGAGCGTCGTGCCGCCCGTCGTGGAGTGCAGTGCGGCGTGCGTGGCTTTGGTCGAGGTGGCATGGCGGCGATGCGCGCCTCACGCGGAGATCTCCTGGTGGCCTGACTCAGCTGTAGCCATGCCCCCCTCCGTGGGTTCGAGGGACAGCCACGACGGGCTGTACCTGCGTTGGTCTTCGTGGAAGGTCGGCGGGCCGACTCTGAGTCGGCCTCTTGAGGTCGCAAGCTTCGGGTCGGCTTGGTCAGTCGCCGTCGGGGACTCTGCCTCTTGAGGTCACCGGTGGGACTCGGCCTTCGAAGGTCGCGGTGAGGCTCGGCCTTCTCGAAGGTCGCCCAGTGGGACTTCGGCCTTCTCGAAGGTCGCCAGGTGGGACTCGGCCTTCTCGAGGTCGCCCTGCTGGGACTTCGGCTGAGGGGCGCAGCCCGCCCCGATGTCTTGAAAGATCTCGGGTCCTGGGTCAGCCTACCCATGGCCCATTACTCCGACAGTAGTCCCCGAAGCTGGCGAAGCCCGGCGAGGCGCCCGCCTCGTGGGCTTGCAGGTTCAATCTCTGTGGCGCGACTCGAGAGACCGGTCGTCGCATGACATCGGACCGCCCTCGCCCAGACCATGGCGGGAAGCTTGGCGTGTCGGACACGCTTCCACGCCATCTGCGGCGGTCCTATCGCGTGACGCCCGTGGGCGATAGCTGTCTCGCCTGTAGCGGTGGCAGAGGCGGGCCACCAGGTGGGGCCCGCCACTACAGCGCCTCGGCCCCGGCGGATCCAGCTATGACGAGGCGGTTGGCATCTGCGCCGTTACTGCGGAGCGATAGCGTGTGGGAGTTTTTTATCGTGGGCGTCGTGGGGTGCGTGGGCGCGGTTAATCCCCCGTCGCCCCTCGGCTTCTCAGCCCATGGGGCTATAAATAAACGAGGGAGGCGGCGGCAACCGCGCCTCACTCCTCTGCCCTCTTGCCCTTCTTCTTGCTTTCTGTCGCACCGCTGCTCGCTACTCTTTCCTCTCCGTCGACAATGAGCTCCTCCTCTGCGCGCCCTGCCTCGCGCTCCGGCGAATGGGGCCGGCTCGAGGCGTGAACCGGAGGACGCCGAGTTCCTCGCCCGGACCGCCGCCTTCGGCCCGGCAGGTGCAGAGCCGCGCCCAGCCGAAATCCGGCCAGCGCCCGGAGGCAGCAGCCTGGTCATCTTCCGCTTCGCACCTCATGCGCGGGGCGGGACCTCCCCAGCAGGGGGTTCCTCCGCTTCGTTCCTCGAGCTGTACCATCTGCAACCGCTCACCTTACCCCCAGCGGTGGTGCTCCTCTCCGCTTATCGCCACCTTGTGCGAAAGGCTACATCAAGTTCTCCCCACCATCGAGCTGTGGGAGAGTTCTTCTCTTCAAGCTCGGCACGCAGGCTGCCCGACGCCCGGCGCCGTTATGTGCTGCGTTCATCGCGTCCGCGGCGCCTGACGGCCGGCCAACCCCTTCCGTCCATCCGGCTGATAAAGTCGGTGAAGATGTGGCGAAGACATACTTCTCGTGAAGAATGTCACTACCGGCGGCCCAGGTCAACCTGCCCTTGCCCGACCCGAACCCAGTTGGTGGCCCGCGGTATTCAGTCCCACGGTCGAAGGCGCTCTCGGCCTCCAGGTCTGCGCCGTGGCGCCTCTCCGAATCTGGCCCAGCTCGGAGGGCTCGTCGCCTCCGACCTCCTGGCCGCGCCTTTGTGGCGCGCCGGGTGCGCCGCTCAAGGCGGCCCCATCTCATCTGCCGGATGGTGCGGCCTGATCCGGCCGGTTGTGCACCAAAGACATGCCGTGCGTGGAAGTGGCTAACATGGTGAACCTCGCCGCCCATTACAAGTTCACCGGCGAGTGGCGATTCGACAAGAGCCGTACTGCCTGCGACAACCCTCCACAGGAGGTAAGTTTTCCATCTGTGTTCCAATCTTGCTGCGCATCGACTTGAGCTCTGATCATGCTAGTTTCTTTGGGCGAACCCCCTCTTGGCGCCCGCTGCGGCTCGAGAGAAGGCCGTCGCGTGTCGTCCCTGACCCGAGTCGCGGCGTTAACGACCCGACTTAGAGCATGCGCTGGAGCTGGCAGGCGGCGAGGAGGAGGAAGCGGACCTCGAGCCGTCAGCGACCTTCGCCCGATTGGCCGAGATGACATCGGCAAGTCATCCAGCGCCCTCAGCGAGGCCAGCCCCTCAACAGGCCGGCTCGAGGAGCGCGCACGCCGGGCCGAGCCACGCTCGGCCCGGCCAGCCAGCCAGGGGGACCGCCCGCGCGACAATCGGGAGGCGGCGGCGCAGCCAACCGCTTCGGAAGGAAGTGAAAAAACCGCCCGCTTGTCTCTTCGTAAGTTTTTTACTCTTTGCTCTTCTCGACCTTGCTTGGTTGCTCGACTCTCACCCCTCTCATCTCGGCGCTCCCTCTCCCTCGAGAGAGTCGCGCGCCTCCCGTCATGGGGTCCGGGCGGCGTCCTCAACAGCGGAATCGACCCCGCGCCGATCTCGGGAGGCGGCGGAGGCGGAGGCAGCAGGAGAAGCGCGGAGGAGAGACCAGCGTCTGGAGAAAAGCGCGAGGCCGACAAAGCGACCGCCGATGCTGGCGGACATCTGGAAGAAGGCGTGGCGCCCGGCAGCGGCGTCAAGCAGGACGCCGAGGCGGCCGTTAAATCGCCAGCGATGTACTGTATCCCCGCTATCGCCAGCGCCGCCCGCCTCGACTTTACAGGGGCGGACCGGAAACGGCGGCACCATAACCTCTCGCAGGAAGGTGGCGACACCGGGCTCCGGACACCGCGCGCCGCCTCCGCCACCTCCGCCGCCTCCGTCTTTGAGGCCGCCACGGTAAGCAACACTGTGGACCCGCGGAGACCCGTCGGCTGCGGGCAGCCGCCAGCCGCAGTTGCCTGCCAGGTCGGGCGCCGACTTCGCCGCCAGTCGAAAGGGCGAAGCTCAGCGCCCGCAGGATCCGGAGAGCAGACGCCGCCCGGCATAATCGAATCACGGGCCGAGGCCTCGATCGCTGCATGCTGGCTGGAGTGCGTGAAAGCGGCAATAGTCCGGCTGAGACCGAGCGCTTCTGGGCGTTGGTCCAAGTTGCGCCAAGGAAAGCGAGGCCCTCGGCTCTACACAGGAGCCTTGTCGGCCATGCGGGCCTCGGTCCGGATCGATTTGTTTTTGGTTCTCTTGTCTCTTTCTCGGTGGCGGCGCCAGCCTCCTGCTGGAGTGTAGTCCCGAGTTGGTCGAGGCTGCTGGTGACAGTGACCGGAACACTACTTGATCTTCAGCTGACTCTGTTCTTCTGCGGCCTTGCGGAGTACCACAACCTCCGCGCCCACTTGCCTTCAACCTAGCGTTGAGGAGGAGAGAGCGGACCGCCCGATCTGGCGAAGAGTCGAGGTAGGCAGATTTTTCCTTCCTTCTTGAGCGCTGGGCGCACCAGGCTGTAATCCCGAGATTCAGACGGCTGCCTGTGATCGGGCGGATCTCTCGGCCTTTCCTTCTTCTTCTCGAGCGCGCTAAGCGCCAGCCTGTAATCCCAGAGATCTCCCGTGACCTTCTTTGCTTGATGATGTTTATCTTTCTTTGGGCTTGAGGCATACTTGCCGCCCTTCAAGGCAGCTAGATGAAGCAATGCCGCCCGTCGCGCTAAGGAGGAAAAGTCAACAAGCTTCGCCCAAGGCGCTATCTTCTGCGACAGGTGGCGGCGGCGAGGATCTGCCGGAAGCGGGGAGGACGCCAAAGTAGCGGGAAGATGCCCTCCTAGCCGAGTTCGAGATGGGCGGGCACTGGACTGACCAGCGTCTTGACCTCCGGCTACCACGTGCTCGAGGGCGTCGTCGGCAGTAACTCTGTCTTCTCTTTTGGTCTTCGATTCTTTGTGAGCTGTCTTACAGTTTTTCTTGGTATTTCCTTTTTGTCTTTCGCAGACTTCTTCCAGACCACTCGCGAGCCGTCATTCCGACCATCGGCGGATCGGGAAGCGAAAGCCTTAAGCGCGGTAATCGTCGCCCATGTGGCGCCTGCCTGCTGTCAAAAGCAGATCTTGAGCATCGGGCTGCGCCTTGACTGCTCACCATCGTCTTGCCCGTCTTCATTCCGGCGCCCAAGTCGTCACGCCCTATGGCGGACAGTGCGGCTCTTGCGCAGTCAGACGGCCGGTAGCTGGAGAGAGGCCGTCGCCGTCGGCTTGAGGCTTGGAGGGCTCCTCGGCCCGTCGCGAACCACGCCAGACCTGGAGGTTAAATCAAGGCTGGTACCGGGCTGGACTGGACCGCTGGCTGCGTTCAGTCGGAGGCCCGGCCGAGCTAGGGGCGTGGAAAGCCCCTCGTCGGTAGGCAGCGGCCACCATCGCCGAGTACGGACACTAGTGTCTTTGTGCCCGGCGGACCGCCGGCGGCGAGAGGCTCCGCTGAGTGGTTCGGGATGCACCCAGTACGAAGAGGACAACTGCAGAGTGTCGGCTCCGGCACCGAGGTCGGAGTCGGGCGGAGGCGAAGGAGGAGGCGCCCGGAGCCGACGAAGGCGACCAGCCTCGGCTGATCGCGCCTCCACGACGAGCCTCGGAAGGACAAGGCAATCGTCGCCCGAGGCGACCAAGCCGAGACCGCCCGCCCGGCTGCTCCGGCGCCAAAGCCGCCGCCGCCTCCGGCCCTCCTCCGGCTCGAGAGCCGCCCCTAGGATGCATCAGCCTTACTGTTCTTTTGTTTTTGCTTAAAAAACTTGTTAGTTACGAACAATTCCACCCAGCAGGGTGTATTGACCAAAGGGCCTTATGTAAATAGTTGTCAAGTTTCCGCCTTTTGCTTGCTTTGGCTCTTTTTAGACTGTTTTCCTTTGCTGCCTCCTTTGGTTGCCGCCTTGCTATCTGGGCAGCCGCTCTGCGAGACTTTGCTTTAGGTCAAAGCTCAGCTACCTTGGGAGGCAAGTATAATCGTTTAAAGTGTAAGTAGCAAGTTTGGTTGGAGATCGACCGGCCGACCCTCAAAGTCGGCCGTTCTTAATAAAGGTTAAAAGCGTGAGCCCACTGCTCGTGAGTCGGCTTAGTAAAGAAATTAGAGCGGCTTGGAAGCTGTCGCGTAGCTCTTAAGTCCTTAGCCGTTTTCATATGTCTTGCTCGCTTTCCGCCTCCCGTTTACAACCGCATTAGCTCTGCGGCTGTGGCGTTCTGTAGGAGACGGCTTTGGCTGACACATTACTTGTCCGACCTCGAGGCGTTTCATAGCACAAAGCGGCGAGTCCGGGCGACGACGCCGGACCCGTGTGAGACGGTATGATAAAAATGGGAAAGCATTTGAGGCGAATTCATATCATACAAATAATCAAAAGGCGGTCCCGAGCTTTCGGCTCGAAGCCTAAATCTTAGTGTATCTGAGAAAAGGGGTAAGCGCGATACATCTTTGTATCGGTGTAAAATCTTGAAGAAGATTTGCATTCCTGAGCTCTGTCTCCTTGCGAGTCGTCTCTCTTGCGTCTTTCGAGGCTTCTAAGCATCGATCGGGTAGTAAGGCGTCGTTTCGGCACCTTCGCGATGATGAAGGACCCTCCCAAAGGCGCCGACAACTTGTCTTTGGCGGCTGTTCTACGAATCAGCGGGCACAAAGTCGCCCTCTTGGAATGATCGTGGCTTGACCTTGCGGTTGTAGTATCGCCCTTGACTCTGCTTGATAGATCTTTGGACCGGTGAGTGCCAACAGCGGCCCTCTTCCAGTCGGTCGCGCCTTGTCTTGGCGTGCCTCTTCAGCCTCCTCTTGATTGTACATGGAACTTCGTGGAAGTCGAATGTATATCCGTCGGGATAGCGGACCGGCACCGTGCAGCGAGGAAGAGCGGCGTGAAGCAGTTGATCTGTTAGTCGTCTGCGCGAACTCCAAAGGGCGGATGAGCTCCTCCACCCTTGACGCCGGCGGCGCTGAGTGGATTCGACCAATCGAGGCTTGATCTTGGATAGGATGAGGCCATTGGCTCGCTCCACTGGCGTTTATTGCGGATGGGCAGCGGACGCTAAGTCGGTCGGATGCCCTGCGTCGCTGAAAAAGCCAAAGGCGCCCTTAGCGAAGTTGGTGCCGTTGTCGTGATGATCTTGTGTGGTATGCCATACCGCCTTTGTGATGTCGACAATGAAAGTCCTTTGCTGTGGGCCCATTTAGTTTCTTGATGGGCTTTGCTTCCACCTACTTGGTGAACTTGTCTGCTACTGACGAGTAAATGAGTCAGAGCCACCTCAAGCCGTTTTGAAAGGTCCCACCATGTCCGGGCCCCAAGCGCAAGGGGCGAGGCGATGGGGATTGTCTTGATCTGGAAGCCGGCTGAAGGGGCTTGGGCGGAACACACAGCACCTTGCACTTCTTGACTAATTCTTTAGCTTCTTCGAGGCGATCGGCCAAAAGAAACGTCTGCGAAAGGCTTTGGCCACAGCCCTCGAGGCAGCGTGGTGACCACACTGCATACGATGGATGTCCTTGAGGATCGCTGGCCTTGTTACGATTCCACGCAGCACTGGTGGACACCGTGTGGCTGCGTCGACCAACTCTCTGTTGACTATGGTGTGAGGCTGCCGCTCGGCGTTACACTTACTTGAGCCAAGGTCTCATCTGCAGGCAGCTCCTTGTTGACTAAAAACTTGAGGATGGGCTGAGCCCATGAGGTCTTTACTATCTCTTCTTGCTACCACCAGCTGACTTGGGCCAAGTGACTGGGCTGGGAATGGTTGGAGCTCTCTTGCGCTTGTTGAATCGAGGCATCTCTGGGCGGTGGCGCGAGTCCGAACCGGTGGCCCAGATCCCGAAACCCGGCCAGCGAAGTCCCCGGCCGACTAAGCGTAGTCCGGGCAGTGGCGCTTTCTTGAGGTCGCTTCTTTGGGGTCTTGGAGTCGGATCCGACTATTTACAGGGGCCGACGCGAAAATGGAGTCGGACTCTTGTGAAGGCTTGATAGGCGGCTGAGGTGATTGAAGGCGACGGAGGAATCGCTTAGCGAGTAAAGCCGACTTCGCCAAAGCATCTGCTTGGTCATTGTCGTTTCTTGGTACATGGAGGAACTTCGCATCCTTCAAAATATCCGTTGGCGCGCACTAAAGCGGTAGCTTGCCATGTTCGCGTCCTTGGCGTCGATCGCGGATGACTAACTGTACCACCGTCGTCAGATCGCATGTATACGAGGATCCGGCGAATGCGAAGTTCCTTAACAAGCGGGCCCGTGAGCGAGTGCTTCATATTGGCGGCGTTGTTGGAAGCGTGGTGGATTCTGCGGCGCATATTTGAGCTTGTCGCCCTTGGGGAGGTGAGGCGCAACCCGGCTCGGGCGGGCGCATCTTGGAGCCGTCGAAGTGCAGCCGCCGTAATGAGTAGAATCGGCGCGAGCGGTAAGTAATGAGTCTCGGCTCGGTCGGCGAGGAAGTCGACCAGCGCCTGCGACTTGATGGCGGTCTTGAGGTTGGTAGTAGATTGTGTAGGGAGCTAGATCGATAGCCCACTTGGCCACTCGGCGGAAAGCATCTCGACTTCCGATGATCTCGGCGAGTGGGGCGATAAACCCGCAGTGATTGGATGCTCTTGGAAGTAGGGCTTGACTTCTTGGCGGCAAAATGCCGCGCCGTAGCACATCTTACGGTAGTGAGGTAGTTTTGCTTGGAGGTCGGCGATTACCTCGCTCGAGATAATATCTTGGTCTCGGATCGGGGCGCCTTGCCTTCCTCCTTGCGCTCAACTACAATAACCGTCTTGACTACCCGGTGGTGGCGGCAATGTACAAAAGCATGGGCTCTTTGGGAGTCGGGCCGCTATACCAGTCGTCGGCATCTTCTTGATTGGAGAAATGCCTCATCGCCTTAATGGTTCCACTTTCGAAAAAAGTGGTCTTCTTCATTGCATGATACAATGGCGAGAGCTTTCTCGACCGGTGATGAATCGGTCGACATGGAAATAGCAGCCAGTGAACACGCATCATCCATGGTCGGTAGGTACCTCCATCCTCTCAATGGCCTTGATTTTCAGCAGTTGCACTCTATGCAGCGTTCGGAGACGAGAAAACCAAGGAGGCGGCCGGTGGGACTCGAACACGCACTTCTACAGGTTGAGCTTGATCTGGAATCGACACTGATTCTCAAAGGTCTCTTCGGATCCTCTAGCAGCGTCCATGCTTCTCGTCTTCACCACCACATCATCCACATAAACATGGGCATTCTGCCCAGTTGCTGAGAGCATACGCATCTGGCGGAAAGGTGGCGCCGGCATTCCTCAAGCCGAACATCATCGTCGGGTAGCGAAGGCTCCAAGCGAGCGTGATGAATGCGGTCTTTAGCCTATCTGTTTGGATTCAACTTGATCTGGTGATATCTGAGTATGCATCCAAGAAGCTCAACGGCTACGCATCCCGGTATGGAGTCTATCACTGATCAATCCTTGGCGAGGCGAGCGGATCCTTGAGGCGAGGCTTTGTTGAGGCTGGTGTAGTCAATGCACATCCGCCACTTGCTTGTTTTTCTTCAACACGGCCGCGGGGTTAGCCAACCACTCCGGAAAGAACACCTCCATGATGAAGCCGGCTGCCGGGGCAGGCTATCTCCTCTCCCACTACTCTCCTCTTCTCTTGACGAGCGGCGCAAAGGCTGCTGACCAGGCTTCCTGTCCGGCTGACGTGTAACTTGTGCTCGGCGAATCCGTCCGGTGACACAGCATGTCCTGAGGGGACCATGCGAAGATGTCCCGATTCTCACGCGGAGAAATCGGCGAGCTCGCCTTCTATTCTTTGCGAGGCGGTGCCCATGGCAATACCTCTCACAGGTGTTCACGGGTCCAAGGGTATCTTCTTGGTCTCTTTGGCGGCTTGAATGATCCATACCCTCCGACTCCTTAGGGTGCAGCGACATCTCCGGCTGCTTCCCAGCCATCGCCACGACACTGCGGTCGAGGAGCAGCTCGGCTACGATCACGGAGACTCGACGGCCAGCCCATTGCTCTCGGCAGCGCGAAGCGAGCGACTTCTTATAGTCGCCGGCAGCGGTCGGAGATCCTTGAGTCGGCATCTTCATCTTGAGATAGGCGTAGTGGGGAACCGCCATGAACTTGGCCAGGCAGGCCGGCCTAGCGAGCACTGTATGGGCTCTCAAATCCACCACCTCGAACGGATCGGTTCTCGGCGGAAGTGATCTTTGTCTCCGAGAGGACATCTATCGAGAATCTTGCCAATCGGCGAGCAGGAGAGGCGGATGCGATCCCATGGAAGCAGTCACGGCTATTCTGCAGCTGCCTCCTTTGATTCGAGCTTCTCCATGGTATCCTTGTACAAGATGTTTATCTTTTGCTGCCTCCGTCTATCGGGACTCGCGAAAGCGGCGGCCGGCCTTGTCGATGGCCAAAGTGCCCCCCAGAACCAAAGGCGTAGAAGCCGGACTCGACATCACCTACTGGGTGATCCGCCCGACTCGGTGATAGGCTTCTCGGACCAATGCATGAACACGGGGCTTCTGCGCCCTTTGCGTTAACTTCTTCTGCTTTGCGGCGCTTCTTGCGCCGGTCGTCTGTCGGTGATTGAACACCTCTATGCTCCGTGCTCTTACGGGAACTTCGTCTTGGGCGCGGGTGGCAGTACCGCCCGGCTCTTGGCCCGGCGGAGGCGGCCCGGCGGCAGCGGAGGCGAGCCGTCTCCTTAGCGATCTGACGAGCGGTGGCACTTCTGGTGGTATGGTTCGACGGCTTCGCGCGCGCTGTGGAACTTGCAGAGGACCATCGAGTACTGCTCATAGGAGAAAGCTGGCGGCGAGTTGGACTTGCCGCCCATACGCGCTTGGCCGAGGCTGCCCCTCCGGTGGCTGGTCTTCTCTTGCCGCGACCTGCCCTTGTTGTTGGGGAGCGGCTACAGGGCCCTCGCTTGTTCTCGTTCTGCTGCTGCTTGTCGGCGGCGTCTCGGCCGGCGTTACGAAGGCTGAGGGAATCACCTTGCCGACCGCATTGACTTGGATCTCCGTCTTCATAGAAATTCGGCCGTGGCGTGTTATATGCATTATGACTAGCAGCTCGTCGAGGTTCGGGCTCGTCGCGGAGGAGCTTGTGCTTGAGGAGGTGCCCTCTGGCACCGGCAGTAAAAATACTCGATGGCCTGCACCTCGTCTGCGCCCTCGCAGGAGTTTGGGCTTCGCCCGGTAGCGTGAGATAGTCGTGGCGTCGATTCCTCGGGGCCTTACGCTGGGAGAAATGAACGGCGGAGTCGGCTTACATCTTTGGTGAAGTTGCGGATGAAAGCGATGATGAAGTCGACCCAGCTGTTGATCTTTGCGGGGCTTGAGGCTATTCAGCCATGTCAAGGCGTGCCACAGGCATGAGGAACATACTTGTGGCGACTTCGCTTGTTGCGGTTGGCGATCTTGGCAACCCGTGGAGTAGTCTATCGGCCAATCTTCGGCTTCCGCGGGCGGTGTATTTAAGCGTGTCTCGAGTGTGAACCCTTTGGGAAAGGCTCGTCTCGATCCGGGGCGAAGCAAAGCGGGCGGTTAGTCGTCTTCTTCTTCTAACCCGAGGAGATCTGTAGAGTCGGTCGATCCGGTGGCGAGCGTCGTTCTCTCGACTCCTCTCGGCGACAAGGCGATCTCAAAGTCGGATGCTCTGACGCAGGCGCGGGAGACTTCGTTGTTCTCTCGGCGGGAGGCGAATAATCATCTCGCCGCTCCACGGCTCGAAGCGGCCATCTTGGTCTGCTTTCGATGGAATCACGAATCCGACTGTAAGCTCGCAACCCGGCTCTTTCTCCCTCCTCCGCGGACTCGCCCGATCGGCGTCCGGAAATCGCGCCGAATCTCGGCGAGGTAAGTCGTCATTCTTCTATTGCAGCGTGTCGTAGCCCGGCCGCTGCCAGCGTTCTGCGCGGCGGCTCGCGTCGAGCTGCTGGACTCGCTCGCGTCATCACCACGGCGCTCTTCCGCGTCGAGTCCTCAGTTCCTCGATCGCCGCTTAGGCGCGCGGATATTCTCGCGAAGTGGCGTAGGCGGGACGCTTCGCCCGAACAGATCGGCGGCGGCCAGCGCCAGCGCTCTCGGACAGCGCCAAGCAACTCGGCCCGGTCGGAACGGCGTGCCACCTGGTGGCGATCCACCTCGCTGAAATGCGCTTGAGCAGGCGTCTCATGCTCGCCAACTTCTTGGCGCCCGATAAGCTGAAGCGGTGTTCTTCCAGCATCTCTGCGTCCGCGTCCTCCGGGAGGCGCGGACAGGTCTTCTGAGGCCGCAGGCAGCAGGTCTGGCGTTTTCTCCGGAGTGCTTTCGCCGTGGCGCGATAGCGAGCACCTCCGTGTGGCGCTTCCGTCGCTCTCCTCATCGCGAGCGGCTCGTCGTGGGCTCACCACGTTGGTGGGGAAGGTATCAAGCGTCTGGCGTCGGAGTCGACCAGGCATCGGGTCGGAGGAGCCTCACGGACTCAAAGTCTGGCGGGCTTCGCCGGCGACGAAGCTGGTCAAGGCCAGCGAGAAGGTTCGGGGGCACTGCGGCGGCCTTCAGCGCGAGGCTCGTCGGAGAGGCGCACCTCACCGAGGAATTCGGCGAGGCCGCTCGCTCTATGAGCAGCCTCGGCGCCGCATAGTCGTCATATGAACCTCCTCTGGCGAGCAGGCGCTGGCTCACGCTTCGCCCGAGGGGAAGAGGTTCCCGTCAGAACAGATCTCGGACGGCGGTGCACCTCGCCCACAGTGGGCGCCAAATGTCGGAGGTTGGAGTGCGACATATGCGAGCGAATGGCTTATCATGGGTGAGGCGAGCAGAAGCGTCGCCCGTGCACAGAAGCAGGATGGCGAAGACATGCCTTGGCGAATCTTACCACCTTGGGGCTCTCAGGAGATAATACCCCTCTGCTGCTGCTCTGAGGTCTCCGCGCATCACTATGGGGTGACAGTGCAATGGTGCTCCTCGGCTGTCTTGAGGAGGCGGGGAAGGAGCAAGGCTAGCTCTTTCCCTCTTGCTATATGTCTAAAGAAACCTACTCGGGGCGAACCCTTTGCATGGGTGCCGGGGGTTTATATAGGCCTACCCCGAAGTACAAGGATGTCTATCTGGCGTGGCTTCGGTCGTCGATCTCTCTTGCAGCCGTCTTCTCCGTCGACTTTTTTGGGGCCATGAGTTGGCTGAATCCCATGAACAGTAGTCTTGTCAGACCTCGATGGCCTGAGCATGGTCACGCGGTCGTGGGAGCAGTGCTCGCCGCTGTCAGTGATCACTTGTTGCCCTCCCCATCCAATCTGGTTTATGGCTTGTGGGGCCACGGCCGGCGGCCGACTCGGGGAGGCCGACTCCTGCGAGGGCAAATCTTGACTCTCCGGTGGCTCTCATCTCTCCTTGCGGAGAGGCCGGCGATCTCCGGGCCGTGCAGTGCCGCCGTCATGGAGTGCAGTGCAGCGTGCCGCTGCTTATGGGCGAGGTCGAGGTGGCATGGCGATGCAGCGCTCACGGAGATCTCTGGTGGCGCGGCTCACTGGCCATGCCCCCTCCAGTGGGTCGAGGGACAGCCCTGTCGGGTGTACCTGCGTTGAATCTTCCGTGGAAGGTCGGCGGGCCGACTCTCGAGTCGGCCTCTTGAAAGATCATAAGCTCGAGGTCGAGGCTTGGTCACTGTCGCCGTCAGGGGACTCTGCCTCTTGGAGTCGCCATCCTGGGACTCGGCCTTCCGAAGAGTCGCGGTGAGGCTCGGCCTTCTCGAGGTCGCCCAGCTGGGACTCGGCCTTCTCGAAGGTCGCCCGGTTGGGACTCGGCCTTCTCGAATTCGCCCTATTTGGACTCGGTGAGGCGCATAAGCCCGCCCGATGTCTTGAAAGATCTCGGATCTGGGTGAGCCTACCCATGGCCCATTACTCAGAAAGCGATATCAATCCGATGGTGGCTCCTCAAAAGTCCCACACACCTACACAAACAAACAAAGAACTCACAACCAGCGCAATAAAAGGGTTGTCAATCCCTTCACGGCCACTTGTGAAAGTGAGATCTGATAGAGATAGTATGATAAGATAAATATTTTTTGGTATTTTATAATATAGATGCAAAAAGTAAAGATGCAAATAAAAGTAGATTGGAAGCAAATATGATAAGAGATAGACCCGGGGGCCATAGGTTTCACTAGTGGCTTCTCTCAAGATAGCATAAGTATTACGGTGGGTGAACAAATTACTACGAGCAATTGATAGAAAAGCAAATAATTATGAGATTATCTAGGCATGATCATGTATATAGGCATCACGTCCGTGACAAGTAGACCGACTCTGCCTGCATCTACTACTATACTCCACACATCGACCGCTATCGGCATGCATCTAGAGTATTAAGTTCATAAAAGCAGAGTAGCATTAAGAAAGATGACATGATGTAGAAGGATAAACTCAAGCAATATGATATAAACTCCATCTTGTTATCCTCGTGGCAACAATACAATCGTGCCTTGCAACCCTTTACATCCTTTGGTAAGGACACATGAGATTGAACCCAAAGCTAAGCACTTCTCCCATGGCAAGAAAGATCAATCTAGTAGGCCAAACCAAACTGATAATTGAAGAGACTTGCAAAGATAACTCAATCATACATAAAGAATTCAGAGAAGATTCAAATATTATTCATAGATAAACTTGATCATAAACCCACAATTCATCGGATCTCGACAAACACACCGCATAAAAAGAGTTTACATCGAATAGATCTCCACAAGAGAGAGGAGAACATTGTATTGAGATCAAAAAGGAGAAGAAGCCATCTAGCTAATAACTATGGACCCGTGGGTCTATGGTAAACTACTCACAACTCATCGGAGGCAGGGATATTGATGTAAAGCCCTCCATGGTGGATTCCCCCTCCGGTGAGTGCCGTGAAGGCTCAAGATGAGATCTCGTGGATCTGAAGATTCTGGCGGTGGAAATTGTGTTTCGTTGGCTCCTGGATGTTTTGAGTGCGTGAAGCTTATATAGGAGGAAGAAATGCGTCGGTGGGCCTTGAGGGCCACGAAGAGCAGGGCAGCGCCCTATCGCAGGCGCCTTCCTATCTCGTGGAGGCCTTGGCTGCTTCTTGACTTGCACTCCAAGTCCTTTGGATCACGTTCGTTCCAAAAATCACGCTCCCGAAGGTTTCATTCCATTTGGACTCCGTTTGATGTTCCTTTTATTCGAAATACGGAAATAGGCAAAAAAAATAATATCTGACGCTGGGCCTCCGGTTAGTAGGTTAGTCCCAAAAATGATATAAATGTGTAAAATAAAGCCCATAAACATCCAAAGGGTAATATAATAGCATGGAACAATAAAAATTATAGATACGTTGGAGGCGTATCAAGCATCCCTAAGCTTAATTCTTGCTCGTCCTCGAGTAGGTAAATGATAAAAAGATAATTTTTGATGTGGAATGCTACCTAGCATAATTCTTAATGTAATTTTCTTTATTGTGGCATGAATGTTCAGATCCAAATGATTCAAAATAAAAGTTCATATTGATAAAAGAAATAGTAACACTTCAAGCATACTAATCAAAGTAATCATGTCTTCTCAAATAACATGGCAAAAGAAAGTTCATCCTACAAAATCATATAGTTAGGCTATGCTTCATTTTGTCACACAAAGATGTTCCCCAACTTCTATACCCCGATGACAAGCCAAGCAATTGTTTCATACTTAAATAATCTCAAACTTTTTCAACCTTCACGCAATACATGGCGTGAGCCATGGATATAGCACTATGGGTGGAATAGAATATGATGGGGATTGTGGAAGAACAAAAAAGGAGAAAGTCTCACATTGCGAGGATAATCAACGGGCTATGGAGATGCCCATCAATTGATGTCAACATGAGGTAGGGATTGCCATGCAGCGGATGCACTAGAGCTATAAACGAATGCTCAACAAAAGAAAACTAGTGGGTGTGCATCCAACTTGCTTGCTCACGAAGACCTAGGGCATTTGAGGAAGCCCATCGTAGGAATATACAAGCCAAGTTCTATAATGAAAAATTCCCACTAGTATGAAAAAGACAACTTATGAGACTCACTATATGAAAAACATGGTGCTACTTTGAAGCACAATATATGAGACTCACTACATGAAGAACAAGGTGCTACTTTGAAGCACAAGTGTGGAAAAAGAGATAGTAACATTGCCCTTTTTATTTATTTTCTTTATTTTTTTTCTTTTGGGCCTTTTTTTGGCCTTTCTTCTTTTTTATTTTTCTTTTCTTTGGGCAATGCTCTAATAACGATGATCATCACACTTGTATTGATTACAACATATGAATTACAACTCGAAACTAGAACAAGATATGACTCTATATGAATGCCTCCGGCGGTGTACCGGGATGGTGCAATGAATCAAGAGTGACATGTATGAAAAATAATGCATGGTGGCTTTGCCACAAATACGATGTCAACTACATGATCATGCAATGGCAATATGACAAAAGTAAAGTATGTCATGATGATGATGAGCGGAGCGGTGGAAAGTTGCATGGCAATATATCTCGGAATGGCTATGGAAATGCCATAATAGGTAGAGTATGGTGGCTGTTTTGAGGAAGATATAAGGAGGTTTATGTGTGATAGGCGTGTCGTATCATGGGGTTTGGATGCTGCCGTGAAGTTTGCACCAACTCTCAAGGTGAGAAAGAAGCGATGCAGTGCAGAAGAGGCTAGCAATGGTGGAAAGGTAAAAGTGCGTATAATCCATGGACTCAACATTAGTCAAAAGAACTCATATACTTATTGCAAAAATTTAGAAGTCATCAAAAATCAAGTACTACTACGCATGCTCCTAGGGGATAGATTGGTAGGAAAAAGACCATCGCTCGTCCCCGACCGCCACTCATAAGGATGCACAAGCCGGTACACTTCATGTTTCAAATTTGTTACACAACTTTAACCATACGTGCATGCTCAGGGACTTGCTAACTTCAACACAAGCATTCTTTAAATTCATAATCACCCAACTAGCATGACTTTAATATCACTACCTCCATATCTCAAAACAATTATCAAGTATCAAATTGATCATAGCATCCAATTCACTTCCTATGATAGTTTTATTATACCCAACTTGGATGCCTACCATTCTAGGACCAATTTTATAACCATAGCAAATACCATGCTGTTATAAAAGACTCTCAAAAAGATATAAGTGAAGCATGAGAGACTAGCAATTTCTTCAAAAATAAGTCACCACCGTGCTCTAAAAGATATAAGTGAAGCACTAGAGCAAAAACTATCAAGCTCAAAAGATATAAGTGAAGCACATAGAGTATTCTAGCAAATTCTAATCAAATGGGCTTCTCCCAAAAGGTGTGTGCAGCAAGGATGATTGTGGTAAACTAAAGAGCAAAGACTAATATAATACATGACGCTCCAAGCAAAACACATATCATGTGGCGAATAAAATATAGCTCAAGTAAAGTTACCAATGAGCGAAGGCGAAAGAGGATGCCTTCAGGGCATCCCCAAGCAAACTTTGGCTATTCTTGAATATCTTGGGGTGCCTTGGGCATCCCCAAGCAAACTCTTTCCACTCCTTATTCCATAGTCCATAAAAGCTTTACCCAAAACTTGAAAACTTCACAACACAAAACTCAACAGGAAATCTTATAAGCTCCGTTAGTGAAAGAAAACAAAACCACCACATAAGGTACTGTAATGAACTCATTCTTTATTTATTTTGGTGTTAAACCTACTGTATTCCAACTTCTCTATGGTTTATAAACTATTTTACTAGCCATAGATGCATCAAAATAAGCAAACAACACACGAAAAACAGAATCTGTCAACAACAGAATAGTCTGTAGCAATTTGTAACTAACACAAACTTCTGGAACTCTAAAAATCCTACCAAAATAGGAAGTCCTGGACAATTTGTTTATTGATCAGCAGCAAACACAAAAGCACGTTTCTGTGATTTAACAAAACTAAATTCGTGCGTGCAAAGTTTCCGTTTTTCAGCAGAATCAAATCAACTATCATCATAGGTTATCCTATAGGTTCTACTTCGCACAAACACTAATTAAAAGATAAAAACACATCTAAACAGAAGGTAGATGCAAGATTTATTACTAAACAGGAACAAAAACAAAAAAACAAAGAAACACAAAGAAAATTGGGTTGCCTCCCAACTAGCGCTATCGTTTAACGCCCCTAGCTAGGCATAAAAGCGAAGATAGATCTAAGTAGTGCCATCTTTGGCACTAAATTCATAAGTAGCTCGCATGATAGATTCATAAGGTAATTTGACTTTCATTTTTGGAAAGTGTTCCATGCCTTTCTTTAATGGAAATTGGAATCTAATATTCTCTTCCTTCATATCAATAATCGCATCAATCGTGAGGAATTACTAGGGGCGGTCTAGCATTAAAGTTTCCTCTATAAGCATTGTTTCCAAAACTATTCCTACCAACAAAATTCAATCCATAGATTCATTATTATTCTCAATCAAAGTAGACAAGGCATATCATTGGGATCAAAGGGTATTTTTAGTAGCAAATAATTTCATAAGTTCATCCATCTTTCCCTCAAAACATTGATTTCTTCTATAGCATGCACTTTTTACTAGAAGATCTTTTGATTGTGCCATTGAGAATAATTAGCCATAATATTTCAAAAGTTTGTAGCATCTCTAACGTGATTTCCATAAAGCGTGCCTCCGGCCTAATCTGAGATTTCTAGAAGAAAGTTCAAACCGGCATAAAATTTTTTATGATCATCCATAAATTCAAACCATGAGTAGGGCAATTCCGAAACATCAATTTCATTCTTTCCCAAGATTGGGCAACATGCTCATGATCAAGTTGTTTAAAATTCATAATATCGTTCCTAAGGTGATAATCTTAGCGGGAGGAAAATACTTAGAGATAAAAGCATCTTTACTTGTTCCAGAATCAATACTATTTTTAGGCAAAGACAAAAACCAAACTTTTACGATCTCAAAGTGAAAGGGAAATAACTTCAATTTAACAATATTGTTATCCATTTTTCTTCTTTTGCATATCCACAAATCAACAAAGTTGTTTAGATGAGTAGAACATCTTTCCTAGGAAGGGAATTGATCTTTCATAACAAGATTCAAAGCGTTATTGATTTCACAAGACTCAACATCATTAAGAGGGAAAATCGATTGTACTAAGAAAAATCATTATTATTGGTATTCAAGAAATCACACAATTTGGTATTATCTTGTGCCATTAACAAGTAATCCAACACACAAAAAAAGAAAAAAGGCAAGCGAAAAGAGAGGAGGAGATTGGGAAAAGAGGGAATAAAGCGGCAAGGGTGAAGTGGGGGAGAGGAAAAGCGAGAGGCAAATGGAAAATAATTAAATCCGAGGAGATGGGTTTGTGATGGGTACTTGGTATGTCTTGACTTAGTGAAGACCTCCCCACAATGGCGTAAAATCCTTCTTGCTATTCTTGAGCTTGTGTTGGTTTTCCTTGAAGAGGAAGGGTGATGCAAAATAGTAGCGTAAATATTTCCCTCGGTTTTTGAGAACCAAGGTATCAATCATAGGAGGCTCCTCAAAAGTCCCACACACCTACAAAAAACAAGAACTTCAACCCGCTATAAAGGGTTGTCAATCCCTTCCGGCCACTTCGAAAGTGAGATCTAAAGAATAGTATGATAAGATAAATATATTTTTGGTATTTTATAATATAGATGCAAAAAGTAAAGATGCAAATAAAAGTAGATTGGAAGCAAATATGATAAAAGATAGACCCGGGGGCCATAGGTTTCACTAGTGGCTTCTCTCAAGATAGCATAAGTATTACGGTGGGTGAACAAATTCTTGGGAGCAATTGATAAGCGAATAATTATGAGATTATCTAGGCATGATCATGTATATAGGCATCCGTCCGTAACAAGTAACCAAACTCATGCCTGCATCTACTACTATTACTCCACATCCGACCACTATCCGCATGCATCTAGAGTATTAAGTTCATAAGAACAAGTAGCATTAAGAAAGATGACATGATGTAGAGGGATAAACTCAAGCAATATGATATAAACCCCATCTTGTTATCCTCGATGGCAACAATACAATCGTGCCTTTGCAACCCTTTTTTCCTTTGGTAAGGACACCAAAGATTGAACCCAAAGCTAAGCACTTCTCCCATGGCAAGAAAGATCAATCTAGTAGGCCAAACCAAACTAATAATTGAAGAGACTTGCAAAGATAACTCAATCATACATAAAGAATTAGAGAAGATTCAAATATTATTCATAGATAAACTTGATCATAAACCCACAATTCATCGGATCTCGACAAACACACCCAAAAGGTTTACATCGAATAGATCTCCACAAGAGGGGGAGAACATTGTAT